>JAOTQE010101885.1:0-13843 GCA_025631205.1 Nesometra sesokonis
ATACCTTTGGGTCACATGACCATACGTAATATATCCTTCAGTCTTACTATTACGTTCATTATTAAATGATTACCATATATCACTACATACTGTATCCCCGTTTTGTACAGTAGTGTATTACTGATGGTTTGTACAGTATTGTATTATTCATATTTTCTACAGTACTGTATCCACGTTTTGTACAGTAGTGTATTATTGATGGTTTCCAGTATTGTATTATTCATATTTTGTACAGTACTGTATCCACGTTTTGTACAGTAGTGTATTATTGATGGTTTGTGCAGTATTGTATTATTCATGTTTTGTACATGTTCCATGAACACTTCCCTGTATTGATGTACCTGGCATCCAACAAAAGCCAAATATAGAATGTTATAGCAACAATTATTTTTACACATAAATATACACAAAAATGAGGGGATGGGTTCATGCTTAAGATGCTCATGCACCCCCTTCAGTGGTAAAAAGAATAAATTTAGCATAAAAAAATGACAATTGAGCACTTGAGCACCCACTTCAGAGAAAAAGGAATGTCAGAAAAAAGGAACCATGAAATAATGTTTTTTTTTGCTTGTAAGATTCCGGTCAGGTTTGGGCATCCCCCCTCCTCCTGGATACACCCCTGGTTAATATATTCAGGGATAAACAAATATCAGTGCTCCAATGATAAATTGTGATTATTTTCAACTAAACTTTAAAATTTAACTTAGTTTGTGGAACGTGATTAATTATTCTACATCAGTTTTGTTCCAACTCTGATGTTATAATTACCAGTTATAAATGTTGTATAATCTTTTCGTGTGTTCTAAGACAACTGTCATTGTAACTGTGCTGTAACTTATTCAGAATATTGCCAGATTTTTCTGATTTTTATAGTGACCTCTGTAGTAAATTTCTGATTTTAAATTTATACAGAGAGTGCTACAAGCTGTTGCCAAACATATCAACGGGTAAATATAGAGGGCGACAACAATACTTATGTAACAGCAGGTTCTGGCAGCACTATCAATGTTACATGTAAGTTCACTTTTACTACTTTTATTACAAGGCGCTGTGGACCAGATGTTACACATTCATATGACTTTCTATGCCACTAAGGGTAACGTCATGTCCTGCTGCCCAATACAGGCGCTCATTCATCTGTCTACTGCAGGGGATGTATGGACCAGTACACCGGGGTAACCCCCTACTTGTCTTGAAAGATGTACTGGGTTCTTTATAGTGCACACGAGCCGTATGTATACACTGGGCCTACTGGTTATAGTCTTTATCCGAGAAGACTTGTTCCACCACCAGAACCATGGTGCGAACGAGCCTCGAACTCATGTTGTTGTTGCTATGGTTCACGGTTCCCTGCCTTATCCTCTTGGCCATACAACTCGCACTCGAAAGTGTGGACCAGGTGAGTGGTCGCTCTCTTGTTATGGTTTACCCTGTTTTGGGCGGCAGTGGCGATTGTGGTGGATTTTTTAAACAATGTTTGTTACCACGATAACAGAATTCTGTAAGTGTGTAGGGGCGGATCCAGGATCGTGGGAAAAAAGTCTGCAAAATTCATGGCTCGGTGGGCGTGTCCAGAATTTTAAATGCAGTTTGCACATTGGATGTGTATTGGATTTTGGCAAGTTTGACTCTATAATGCATTTGGTGTAACAATCATGGGGATTGTTTTGATTTTTCCAGATCGTCAGTGCAATCACGATTCACAAGAAATATCCAAGAAAAATGATTACAGCATCGACCACATTGATGGAGAAACCTTAAAAAGTATGTTTTTGTTTGTTGTTACATTATAAAAGCAGGAAATACCAGGAATATTTAACAAGTCCTAAAGCAAAATATTGTGTTGTCCAAACCCAACAGACAAAAAATGCGTTTTATCAAATAGTTTAAAAACAGTCAATATCGGTCAATGTCATGAAGCGTTTGAGTGGCTTGGTTGGTTAAGACATCGTATAACATGACCTTCTACAAAAGTGAAGTTTTGTGGGTTCGAGTCACACCACCGTAGTGTCCGGCTATTTTGGTTTTTTTTTTTGACAAAATCTACTAAAAATCTTAGAACGTTTAATCCATTCGACCTGGCCTACTAGTGCTAGAAAAATTAATAATGGAAGAATGCGTTTACTCCCCGAAATCGCAGTAAGCGCAGACCTGGTGAGCGATCACTCTTGTTAGTTTATTCGTGTATTAAATGTGAATTTTGAGTCTGGACTAAAAGTATTCCACTTTGAGAATACCAGCCTTAATTTTCTGCAGTGATACAGGGAACCTGAAAAGGATAAAGTTCAATTGAACCCTTCAGTTATGTAAGCTGCAGCTATGCCATTAAAATACAGCTTAAAAGGAAAGTCAATAATAAAGAAAAAAGTTTTAATTTTCAACTTGAACAGGAAATAATAAACTTAAAATAAATACACTTTTTTAAAATCACTAAATAAAACTTGTTGCAAATAATAAGTGGAAAACAATAAAATTAATTTATAACCTCCCAGTTTTTCCAACTTTACTCACCAGAAAGAGAACAGAAGAAAGTAATCAGAACACACACCGTGATACAAAAGAAAATCTACCAAAAAAACTCCCTGTGGCAAAGCCAGCTGGATGCAAATAAATACTGTATGCAATTTAGCATGGATTGAATAAATGAAATGAAGCTGAAAACTTCCAATGATAACAGTGAGAGTTATCCACTTGTGCAGGCAAATTAACCATTGTAAATAACTGTTTTGACTTTAATATTCAAATTGTATTGCGTCTTGGAGATTTAAAATAAAAAAGAAAAATAAAAAAATAATAACGAATTGTTAAGCTCCCATCTTGCTAAACATAAATACAATTATATTTCTAGGCCATACCCAGTTCCTCTGTTCATGTTTTCCGGCTATTGCCAATAAGATAATTCCATTTTTCCATTCAAAGTTTTAGAGTTGTCATAAGGGGTTTTGTCGAAATTATTGTAGTTATGGCAATAGGATTTTATTTTTTGGGAAAGGAGTTTACTAATAGATATCATCAAAATTATTGAAAGTATGTAAATCTTTGATAACCCCTATGCATTAGATAAATTAGAAATATAACCATATAATACAGGATTAAACAATTGTTAGCCCTCTGTCAGAAAAAAATATGTCACCACCCTGTTTTAGTCTCCAAGGGTGGCTGCTTGGAGGTTAATTTTATGTACTTTCTTACTATAATTATAGCAAACAAAAATTATGTGAATAATTATTTAAATTTTCAAAGCATTTAATAATATTAATAATTCCAGTTATTTACATAACAGGATATAAAGTGTTGTTAATGGACTTGTTTTATACCCGTAGGTCACGTCATGATATCAGTTTCTTTCATCCAACCCTTGCCAATGGGACATGGTGTTTGTATACTTAATCAAAGAAGAACATGATTGACCTATAATTAATATTCACAAAACATTATTTTTCAGAAACCGGGATGATGAATTTTTTTGAGCGGATTTCAAAACACATTGGAAGCGCATCAAATAAATGGAAGCAACTTGCACGGGAACTTCCCATGGTGGGTTACGGACAGCTAGAACGGGAGATTAGGGTTTTGGAACAAATGCAGGCGACAACAGAACAGAAGGCCTTTACTGTGTTAGTGAGGTGGTGGAAGGGGAATCAGGGTGCTACAAGCATGAAAAGAACATTGGTTGATGCTTTAAGATACATAAAGTTACCATGGTTAGCAAGTGACCTTGAAAGACAGATTGAGCATTTGACATGATGAAAAGGGTTGGTTCTGATAGAGAAGAGCCTCTTTCACACAGGAAATACCACAATGTTACCATAACCATGCTAGCATTTTTGCCAGCTGAAACCCTTTTGCACAGAATGTCAAAGTCCAGTAATATGATGATTTCCTGTGTTAAAGGATCCAAGTGAAAAGCATAAAATTATCAGTCTTAATAACAGAGGTTCCCAACTTTGACCCTTGTTTAGTTTATGCTTCACTGTGTAAGCAGGCATTACTCTGTTGAACCTTTCATACACATCCGGCCTAAGGCAGTGACTGTAATGTAACGGTCCGAGTTGGTCTAACGAATGCCGGCACTGTGCTGGCATTGAAAGGAAAGCACCCTTTCACACTAAAGCTGTCATTCGCGAATTACCGCAATATTTCCAGTTTACAGTTCTAGAGTGAATCCAGGGATATTGTAAAATAAATAGACTACTGACTAATGAAGACAGGGAAGGCTTTAATGTGTAAAGATTATACTAATTCAATTGAGATTCCTAATGTTAGTCTACGGAGTTTAGTGCTTCTTCACTGCGTAAGCTGGAATTATACAGCGGACCCTTTCACACACGTCTACCCTAAATCAGTAATGGTAATGTGTATGGTGATCATCTAACGAATGTCGTCCCTGTGCTGGTCTCACGCCAATTTTAGTTCCATTGCAAAAGTTAGTTCCCGTGGTCTGGATCTTAGGAGACTAGCCATTTCAGGGAACTAAGTTTTGCAGAGATTGTTCACACGAAAAACAAATTTGGTATAAAGTATTACAGGGATTTATTTTTCATAAAAACTTTAAATGTTTAATTTCAGAATAGTATAAACGTATTAAACTACATTGTTATTAACGTTAAACAACAATAATGCTAATATTTACTGGTCAAAATCAGATTTTTCATTTATAAACTAAACACGTTCGACTTGAATTGTGGTAGCATGATGGGAATGTTATGTAAACCACAAAGGGACTGGAATTTGAGGCTGTACTGTAAACCATTGCATCCGCAAGCAAGTTATAATTTACAAGATTACCACATGCGTTTGCGGTGACGAGATATGTGGATTTAAAAAAAAAATTATATGACGCGATTTCAATTGGATTGACGCAAATTGCGTTTAGGTACATGTGGAAACAAAAGTAGGTAATTCACCCATAAAAAAGTGGTAGACGCCAAGCCTGGTGTAACTGACAAAATACGATAATTAACATCGTTATTATATGTTTTGTGTATTTCTTTTTAATATACAATCCAAGTTAAGTATTACGTTTCGATTACATTATAAATATAGTACAAATATCGGTTTATTGGTGTCAATTTACACTATGATAAAACAATTGAATCTATTTTTGCAAAGGAACTAATTTTGGTGCCAAATTAGGTGCGGAACTAACTTTTGCAATGGAACTAAAATTGGCGTGACATCGAAAATCGAACATCTATAACTAAAGTTATGAAACACATTATTACCAAAAATTTCCTTTGTAGTTTCGTTATATTTCCTATTGTTTATTTGCTTATTCTTCAACAACTTTGTGTGCGACAACTTTGTCGTTTTGCCATGCCTTGCCCCAAATGTTAAAGCATGACTGATCAAGCTGTATCTGTCTTGTGACATATAACACCACTATAACTCTAATGAAAAAAAAGCATAGTAATTAATAATAATATGTGACATTTATATAGCGCTTAATGGCAAGGCCTCTAAGCGCTTCACAGTTTTTATCCCCAGTCATTGGAACAAACGGCTATGAAACACAATCCATTCCATAATGTTGCAGCTGTATTCAGTGCATATGGCATTTGTACCTCCCAGGTGGAGAGAGGCAATGTGGATAGTGTTTTGTCTGAAAACACAAACAGCGACCATAGTGAGCCCCGATTCACCAACCTTGTGATTCGAAGTTCGAAACAACTGCTGCGCCAACTGCTCCCACTGCAAATCATGTACATGGTAACACTAGTATAATCTTATCTTTCAGCATTTTAAAGTATTTAATGCCATTAATAGTAATTACAATTGTGCGCAAACTATGTACATGGTAACAGTTAATTTTATCTGTTAGCATTTTTAAGTATTTAATACCATTTGTTGTTATCGTTATATGTGATAACTGTATTAAGACAATGTGAAGGACATTTTTACAAAAATAAGTTATTTTAAAATGTGTTTCATGTGGTCTTTACTCAATTTATCAGAGAATTGGATATACAGTCTGTATATCAGTACCGACGTATGTATTATAGCAGCTAACCACATGTTTTAATTTAGTGCACTTTAAACTACTCTGTATTGTGTTCAAATTTTACATGAGATTTTACATGTATTTATTAACTGCCAGCTATATAAAAAATAGCGTAGTGTTTAACCAAACTGCCTCACCAAAGATCTTTAATTATTAGTGATCACTGTTTACAAGTTAAATTATCAATTTTTTTGATAGTAACATAAAGATAAATACTGAGAAACAGTATTTCTATGTGGATAAAGTGTATTGGTAAATAAGATTTACTAACACTGTAGTAATAATTCATTGCCATAGTATTGTGTGTTAAATTTTTGTAGTAGTAACTCAGTTTTCCAAAGATGTATTTACTATAAATCACTTTTAACATTATTGTGTTAGAGATGAACTAAGAAATGTTTATCCATTGGTAAATAAGTTTTCATGTAAATAGTTAACTTCCAAAAATCAAACACTCGGAAAACATAACATTTTCGTGATAAACCACATGAATCCAGGGTAAACTTGACTTTGTTAAAACTGATTTCCAAAATATCGCAATACCCATTTTGTATGGTGCAGAACCACTGTCGGGGATGCTCGATATGGAAACGCTCACTGATTGTGTTGAGTATGTTCATAAACGTCAACACCTCTGGCTATCCTGCTGATCTTCAAAACAATTGTGGTTGATAATTGGTCAATTGTTTCAGTTGAAACTGTTTCAACTCCCCCGATTTTAACATGATGCCTAACAGTCTGCGCCAGCAAACTCCTGTTGCACATAGAAATGGAAATGCTAGGACTTAGCAATTTTATGGAAACAAAACTGCCTGGAAAACCAAATAAATTAACAAATCCAAAGGGTGATCAGTTTTTGGAGTCACCCCTACTTTATCATTACCATTTTATTTTGCAGAATTTTTGTATACTTAATTTTAATTCCATGAATAAGTATTGTAGCTTGTGTGTTGTTTGTACCATGCCATTTGGCATATGTAAATATATATATTTTACTGTTTGTATTTTTATAAGTACATTACAACAATTCCACTTAATTATAAGGTTCACGAATCAAAGTATAAAATGTACAGTACCATGGCCCAATGATTCAGTTGTTAATCTTTTCTAGTAGGAGAATTGAATTTTAATTAAGACTTTTTACAAGGGCGGATCCAGCACATTTGGATAGAGGTGGGCTGATGCCAAATGTTTTTGTTTATAGGAGTGTAGGGTCCTCCACAGGCCAATTCTGCAAACAAGATGTGTTTCCTGGGTATCTGAGAGCCAATCTTCAGAGATACAGTCAACTCTCCCAATACCGGACTCTCTGTAACCGGAATTCATGAAAAACCAGACCTTTCTAAAAGTCCCAATTCCTATTTCTATTTTATTATCTTAATTCAAAATTCAGAAAACCGGACTGTCCAGAAAACCGGAAAATAATCGCCGGCCCGAGGGTGTCCAGTATTGGGAGAGTTGACTGTAATTTATTGCAAACAATAAATTTTTCAAGTTAAAATAATATTCATCCAAGTCAAAAGGGTTCTGGGGAGGGGAGGGAGTGGTGGGGATGAAATACTGATGACCTGTGACAAATATATTGGTGTTGAACTCATATGTTACATAAATGACGAAAATTTGCGAACCATTCCTGTTATTACATTTTTCTCAAAAATTCACCAAAACACCATGCATTCCAAAAGCAAATACAATCATGATTAAATATTTAAATTGAATACAATGTCCTGTAAATCATAATGTATTGGTGCACTAAGATCTATGTGATGTATTTATAATTGTAAGATGATGTGTGTACATTTTTATTCTAATTGATTCCAAGCTGGACTTGGTGTGTAAACAAAAGGAAATACTACATAATTTCAGTCTGTATGTGATCTTAGGATTTGATATGGTACTCATTCCTAAAATGAACTGTTTCAGTGTATACTACAGTTTTGTCACTGGTGTTGTATTATGTAGTGATTGAAAAATAAATATTGAAATACAAACAGTGATTTGACTTAGCATACGATATTTGGTGAATATGGTTGAGTCGATACAAATCTGGACAGGTCAACCAATCAAATGGTTGTCATTTTTGTGCAACAATGTCAGTTGGAATATAAAATCAGTTTGGCAATTGGGGGTGGGGGTGTTAAAATTACTGTGGTGAGTAGCCACATCATGTGATACCATGTCCATGAATTCATGTTGTGAAACACCTACATCGGAAAATAGTAGCGTATGACTATGAAACGACAAACATGGCATTGGTGGTAGATAATTTATGGCCACTACGATTCACCACCGATCACCACACAGCATCACCACCACCATGCAGCGTCACCAACCCCCATGCAGTATCAGCACCACGCAGAAAAAAACGATATAATATTCTTCAACTCATCTGGTAAATTAAAAGTTGTGGTGTCCGTGTGTGTGTGTGGTTGCCGGTTTGGTTTTGATAGTGACTGAAGTGTGGAGTTCAGATAAAATCATGAAAATTGGCACACAGATTGCTTCAGAAAATTGATGGAAGCACTTTTGCACGGCCCTTATATAGTCGCCATCTTGGATTTCAAAATGGCCGCCATTGAACTATCTCTGAAACCCATGTTTTTTGTGGCAATACCCATGTTTTTGGGATCAAAGAAACATATGACGTTGTGGCGCAACGGTTAAAAGTCTGTGGTACTGGGATGGAACCTGCAATGCGATCTTTCTATGTGTAGGTAGTGAATCACTGTAATATTGCGAATTAAGACCAATGATCCGTACGGGATTTGTGGCGCAGTGGCTTATTTTCATGGGTACAGGTCCGTGGATACGTGGATCGAACCTCTGATGCGGTAAGTATTAGTATTTCGCTTAAACATTGCAAATTAACGTCGATAGGACTCATAAAATTTCCAACGATACAATCGTTAGTTTTGTCATTGCCGGCACTTGACAATTATTGAAAGTTCGCCTACTTCTTCATATTTCAATTTTAGCTAGCATTGCAACTTCTTCACATTTATACCTACTTTCCCATATTGAAACTTGGCCATAATTATGATTTTTTATGATTTATCTATTAATACCATCCACAATTTTCCACACATAGTTGATGGTTCTACTTGGCTTAATACAACAACAGAAACAGATACATGACACCAGGTGTGAATTTAAGGGGGAGGTGGATTAACAGGCTTAAGCCCACCCTAAAATTGACCTTTTTTTGTGGATTTAGGATTTAAATAACGGCAATGCACTAATAAAAAGAAATGCACAGCATCTCTGGTGGGGACTCCTAGCCGATATGTCGCAATTTTCAACCTAAAAGCAGTTTTTTTTTGTTTTTTACTATCGAAACGAAATCGGGATTTAAGCCCCCCCTCCCCCCCGCCCAAATCTCAATCCTGGATCCGCCTCTGTACACTTTCGTTTTGTAAGTTGATAATGTGTTAAAAGAGATATCAAATGTTCTATTATATTTTATGAATTGTTCAAGATTACTGTAAAAAAACTGATCATCTGCGACAGATATTTAACATACATACATACATACACTAATTTAGGATGCATTCATTTCCACTAAGGTACTTTGTAAGTTGCGAAACCAATGTGAACGAAAAATAGTGATATAAATTATGTTTAACTAATAGCAACAACAAAATAAGACACCATTATTTATATAGTACAGTATATTTAAATCCATTCAAAAAGTGATACAAAATGGTAAAATGTAACAACATTGCATAATTTCATAAATATTCTGTGTGTTACCAAGGTTGACCTACCCAAAATCTAAAAAAATCACAGTCAGTTTTTTTTTCATTTAATAATCATTCAATTTTTTGGTTACAGAAAATTGTATTAAAGGAATACATAACATTTCCAACAATGACATAAAGTCACTAAAAAATTTGATTTTAGAAATTCAAAAAAATAAAATAAAAACAATTCTACAGACTTACTGACTGACCTAAATTTTCCAAAAATAGGCACTTGGATAACACAACTTTTGTAAGGCATAATAACACATAATTTTGTTCTTGATTATAAAGGGCATTCCTTCCAAAATCCACCAAAATTAATTTTTCTTTGGAAATTTACATGTTTATTATTTCTAAAATAATAAACAAAAAAGTAAATAGTAAAAAAAAAATACAGTAATAATAATTGAACTTTTTCATACTTAAGCATCTGTATATTTTTAAAGATCTACCAAAAAAAAAATTCAAATTCTATCCTTAATTTGCTTTATTTTTATGTTTGAAGTAATATGACATAAACATGGCAGATCAGTATTATATTTATGAATCTAAATACACAGTAGTGACTCTAGAATACAAAATTTTGGAAGGAATGTGCCTTTAATTGTGGAAGACTATCACTAAGCATAAAATACACACTTTAAAAAAGCATATTACAAAAATAGAGTATGCAAAATCTGTAGAATATATCTGGCTTCCTTCTATGTCATCCCTCCATATTTACATTTTGTACAATAATTATATACTTTCATATGTACATATCAAACTCACAAAAATTATGCTAAAACGAGTACAATAGCAATGGATAAAACAATGAAATCCATCATCATTCAGCTATGCTAAAAGAGTACAATAGCAGTGGACATTTGATGACAAAAATCTTATAATACAAAACGAAAATCCATCATCATTCAGCTATGCTATTAGAATTGGACATTTGATCTCAAAAATCTTATACAAAAAAAATCCATCATCATTCAGCGATGATAAAGGAGTACAATAGAAATAGACATTTGATCACAAAAATCTTATAATACAAACAAAAAAATCAATACATTCTCACTCAGCTATGCTAAAAAAGTACAACAGAAATAGAAATTTGATCATTCTTTGATCACAATTTTTTTATAATGAAAAAAAAAACCCATCAAAAGAGTACAAGTAATGATCATTTAATCACAACATTTAATAAAATCCATCTTCACTCAACTAGGCAATCTAATCACTTTCATCTACCTCTACATTGACTCTAAGAAATCCACAATATTCTATTCTGGCCCTGTGATGTGGAACCATAGATATATTATTTGTGGCTAGATGGTGAACTGAAGTCCAACCAACCAAATCGCGTTACGTTCTGACCCTGATGCTATGTCGAAATTGCGCACGCGCAATCTTTCAGAGAAGTTTCAAATTCATCAATAAATGAAAGTAAATTTAATCAAAGTCTAAACACATTGACAACATAAAATACGTGTGACATATGTAAATATTTTGTATAACAAAAGAATGTTAAAAGTACAATAATTTTAAAACAGTTATTAATATTTAACCTAAATGTTTGTGACGAAGGCTGAGAAATCAAAATAGTAGGCTAAAATTCTACATTGTAAAGTTCACCATCTAGCCGTAATAATAAATCTATGTGTTAAACTGACTTACAGTACCTCTAATATTAAAAATGCTCTAGATACCCAGGTTTTTAAATGTTATATGAAAATATCACTGACTGAATAATGGTTATGAAGGGTCAAATTTATATTAAGATTTGCTTTTTATCCATCACTCTTAAATGTGAAGTCTCACCACAATGAGTCTCATGGTAGGAAAATCCAAAATTGAGTTATCAGTATCTTCTAATAGAGGATAATATAAGCTGTAATCTACAGTTTAAATGATACTCATTGGATACATAGATGTGAGTATTTGAAGTTTTCATGTATGGAAACGCGGTTTTGATTAAATCGTCCTTAAAGCAATCAAAAAATAAACTAAAAGACTATAAATCTCAGAAAACATACATGGAGGACACTTTCCTACATGAACATGGACCTAAAAAGTATATTATAATGAAAAGTAAGTACCATAGTACTCATAACTGATTAAAACTAAATTTCTCAAAAATTTGACTTCAGATCTAATTTGATTATCTCAATTTGATCTCACCTACGATGCGACTCATTTTGTGGTGAGACCTCACAAATATGTATCTATAATGAGGTTTTGAGTGAAATAAATTTAACTGAATTAACAAGCTCTACAAGGCTAGGAATTATTCAAGGTATAGACTATAATAATAAAGGTATACATTACAGAAGCAAGGTTCAAAAGCATCATTAGTGTGAAAGCATAGATCATTGTGATTATCATAGTTAATATATTCTGGCTGGGTGAACAAAATGAGGCTGCTCGTTCAAATTATAAAAGCATAATTTTGAACACTTACAAATGAGTTTTCAACACAGTTTAATATCACTGGTATTATATTACTAATCTCTGAATAAATTAAATGGAATGGGAGCATTCCATAAGGTGTACTAATGACATCAAACATGGTTTTTCTGAAAGTTTGAAAAAAAAATTAAACTAAGTTTCAAGATTATATAACAAAAATGTAATGTTGTAGTATATTTAATTTTGCTTGAATAGGGTTCGATCATCCTAGTTCTCATTTACAAACTTCATTTTCAAACATTCAGTCAGTTCACGATTTAAAAAATAATTATGTTTTAATAACTTATTCATGACAATCCTTTTGCTTTTGCATTTTGCTTCACCCAGTCCATATAAACATTAAAACTACAAAGTAAAACTACAAAGACCTGAGCTCCCAAGTCTCCAGAATTGTCCTAGTTTCCAGGAATTTTGGATAATCTCCCAGACTCCCGGAATTTAGTTTTCTTCAGGAAAACTCTCACAATATTTTTGGCCTATTTTTTTCAAAATAGTGGTTGACAATAAGGAAATGTGAAGTTTACCAATTTTCTTGTGAAGAGTAATGGTATACATTAACAGTGACAAAATCAGAAACTATTGTTTTATAATAAGCGATTTGTTTAAACAAAGGTATTTTACACACATTTTATGAAGTGTACACATTACAAATGGTGTATGAACGACCACAAGAAAATCTCCAGGAATTCTGTTTTTACAACTTGGGACCTCTGCAAGACCAAAAACATAGCCACATATAAGTGTTTGGCAAGCATTACAGTATGTTTCAGTTTTCATGAACCTTCTCATTTACAAGCATTTTCATTTTAAATACCTTCAAACCGAGGAGTGTATATACGAAAAGGTTGACTGTATCCTCAACAGGATTAACCTAGTGTAATTAAACAAAAAAAACATTTTGAGACATGTCATACTTTTGTTGGTTAATGATATTTTAAATGTCTATGTGTACTACTATCCATGTATTAGTTGCTTTCATCATGTTTTTCCGCTTAATATGGGTGTGTCAAAGTGGGAGATGGAAACTGAAATTGAAATTAATATCCTAAGCCTACCGTAGTACACACTTGAGTATTCTGACTCAACAAGAATGCAAGACTTACTACTTCTGGGGTGCATGCATACCTTACCCAAATTAATGATTGTTGTATTATTAATTTGTAGAGTGCAGGAAAGTTGAACTATGACCAAAATGCTTCGTTGAGTTAAAATAGTCGCAATTACGCCAGGATTTAATAATTTTATATTTACTAGTAATTACAAATTGTAAGTGAATGCTGCGAAGGAAATCCTCGAACATGCCCCGGACTCCCCTAAAAAATTAACCCTCTACCGGCCCCCTTCCGCCCCCCCCCCCACCCTTCCCAAAAGAAGTCTGTATCCTCCCCTGCTTGCCTGGGTTATTATTATCAGATTCTCGGATCCATTAACATTTATATTTAGAAATAAACATGGTCAATTGCGTAATCTAACTAATTAAGTGGCTAAGACCTGTGGCCCTCTATACGTTGTGACGTGGGATAGATAGCAAATAGTTTGGATCGTTATGTGGCTATGGTGGTTCTAAATCCTATTTTTGAATACGCTACTATAAATGTATTTTTATTGTATTACTAAGTTTGGCCATTTTAATAACATTAATAAT
>JAOTQE010101896.1:0-25907 GCA_025631205.1 Nesometra sesokonis
TATTTTATTTTATTAATTAATGTTTTATTATTATTTTATTATTATTTTATTATTTTTTTATGGTATATGCTTTTGTTCTTTTTCTTCAGGCTTGCCCTATACAAGATTTTTGTTTAATCTTCTTGGGTAATCTGCCTTCTTCCGTTTCTAAGTTAATAATAAGCAATTATTTATTATTATACTACCATATTATTGTTTAAGAATCAGTATTTTGTTTACTTTATGGAAGTAAATAAATGTTCATTTGAAATAAATGAAGTTTTCAACATACTTCCATACAAATTTTATTATTCCTTAGACACAAGGGCAATGGATAGATAGATTGCCAATGGGTGAATAATCATTGTCCAATAAAGGAGGAATTTTTTTCAAAGTATATAAAGTTGTGTTTGTTTTGCCCTTGGTATTCCAATACCATGCCACATTCAATGAATAAAAAACTTAATAATTAGACCATAACTGTCATACCATTTTTTTATTAATAGATTTTGTGCATCCAAAGAGCTGTTATGACAAAAATGGAGACTTTCATGTTTGAAGGAACTGAGTTAGTTCTCAGACCATCATGCTTTGTTGCCATCACAATGAACCCTGGTTATGCAGGAAGATCTGAACTCCCTGATAATCTAAAGGTAAATTAGTGTCAGCAGTTGAAGTTTAGTTATTTAGTGTGAAGTAAACCAAAGATAATCAGAGTCCAAAGTTATTTTTGTGGAGATTACAGGTTGACGATTGATTGATTCTGTAACATGAACCTGAGTCATCCAGCTGAAACCAAAGAAAAGCAGCGATGGATTTTAACTGAGGAATGATGGTCTTTACAGTTCAGTACCCAAAACTTAGCCAACTAAAACGACATGTCTTTTGCTGCCAAATTGCGCTACATTCATGTTGTCCACACCAGGGGCTCTATGAAGTAGTGTATTTCAAACCTATTATTCTGCTGTTCATAGTTACAATAGTTCAAAACAATGAATACAGTACATTTTATCAATTTTCTTATAGGTTTTGTTCCGTACAGTAGCCATGATGGTGCCAAACTATGCAATGATCGGTGAGATCATGTTGTATTCATATGGTTTCATCGATGCTCGTAACTTGTCGGTGAAGATCGTGACCACGTACAGTCTGTGCTCTCAGCAGCTATCCTCTCAGTTCCATTATGATTACGGTATGAGGGCTGTGAAGGCGGTATTGGCAGCTGCTGGTAACCTAAAATTGAAGTTTCCCGATGAAAATGAGGATATACTAGTAAGTTGTTTTTGATTGTGTATTGCAGGTTAATTTCGCAGACCCTTTGTTATCCCGATTTTACATATTGATAACAATATTAGTGAATATTTGATTATGCGCCAGTATCAAACTAGAAGATGCTCTTGGCGCTATGGACCAGACGTTACACATTCTTACTCCTTCAAGGGTCACGTCATGTCATGCAGCAAGTACTGGTTTGTACTTGCACAGTTTCAATTGTCCCGACAGTGTCGTGTATGGACCAGTACTCCATGGTAGCACCCTACTTGTCTCAAAATGTGTACTTGGTCTTTTAAAGTGCACATGAGCTGTTTTTGTACACTGGTCGGGCCTATGGTTTATAGTCCTGGGAAGACTTGTTCCACCACCAGTGCAAGTTGACCTTGAACCTGTGCTGTTGTTTCTGCTATGGTTCACCGTTTCCCTGCCTTAATTGCTTGGCCATACAACTCATATTTTTTATGACATAGTTTTTACCCAGATCCATTTGGTTGGGTCTCTTTCGTATTTAAGTTTTATTTTCACTTTAATAAAGTACCTCACATCATTTGAATGATAAACTTCTTAAGATAGTCAGTGAGGTTTGTCAGGTGTTTTTTTTCTCTAAACCTATATTAAAATGTAACAGTTCCATTGTTTAATTTTGTATAATCCATTTATAAAATTATCAGTTTATTTGCATAAAATAACAAATCAATGTAAAGCAATTCAACATGCCATAAAATTTAATACATAATTGCAATAAAAAATATA
The DNA here is from genome assembly GCA_025631205.1 of Nesometra sesokonis. Lineage (NCBI taxonomy): Eukaryota > Metazoa > Echinodermata > Crinoidea > Comatulida > Antedonidae > Nesometra > Nesometra sesokonis. The sequence continues at coordinate 2,008 of JAOTQE010101896.1, forward strand.
CTACCATCATCTATTTAAATTTCTGTTTTCTACTAGCTACTGAGGTCCATTTTGGATGTGAATTTACCAAAGTTCTTATCTCATGATATTCCACTGTTCGAAGGAATTATCTCCGATCTCTTCCCGGGTGTTGTGCTCCCGCAAGCCGACTACAATGTATTTTTAACAAACGTTCGTGAAGTTTGTGAGAAAAACAATCTGCAACCGACAGAAAACTTCCTGGAGAAGATAATTCAAACCTACGAGATGATGATCGTCAGGCATGGGTGAGTGTCAAAGGTCAAGTAAAAACTATTAATTTTCCAGAGGACATGACATTAAAACTTTCATAAAAATGCAGACTTTAGAATTGATGCATGACTTATTGATAATGGTCAATTTAGAATTAGATTTGCATCCAGATACCAAGCCTACTATATCAATAAGTGTTATTATTGTTATTGTTAAAATTCTTTCATTCTAGAATCATTTAACTTCCTAGAATAACCTTATTTCACCCAGTTTAATCATTATAACAAACTTCACTGTTGCTTTTTATTGGTAAATAGAGAAATAGTGGAAAATACATATGCTACATTTTTTTTCAGTAAAATAATCAATATTAGCTTAGAGCCTTATTTAAACTATGAAACCTAAATAAGATTTGGGAAATAACTTTCTTAAAAAACTTTGGGGAGCCGCCAGATATACAGTAGTCTAAGATTTCTGAACTGTCCAGGACAATTCCATATGCTAGACCTCTACGCATTACTACTTTATTTCTGAATTTTTTTAATTTACATTATTATTATTTTTATTTAAACCCACACAAACTAAATACAACTATGAAAAATATTCACTAAATGTAAAGACAGCAATTTTCATATAATTGAACATTTTATATTTTAGTTTCATGTTGGTTGGTGGACCTTTTGCTGGCAAGACAAAAGTACTGCACACTCTAGCAGAAACCCTTACACAGCTACATGAACGTGGCTTAAATTCAGAAGAAAAGGTCATCTATAGGACTGTCAACCCAAAATCAGTCACAATGGGTCAACTGTTTGGTCAGTTTGACCCTGTGTCTCATGAGGTAAAATTATTTTTTTTGTCGATTCTTGAGTTTTGCCGAGTTGCCTTTAGTTGTAAAATCATTTCAACTTGCTGCACCTCAACAATATACAGGAAAACATACTTTATGTAGTAATATTGTCACATTGTTTGCTGAGCTTAACTGGGTTCATTGTCAACAGTGCAGATTTATATTTACAATCTATTGAGCCCATTCCATACATTAATATAAGTTGATATAGGACTGTAAGTGTTAAAAATGCTTTACATCTATGTTTACCACCTCAGTGTTGGCCACCCATCAAAGAAACCTAAAACTGTAAAACACCCCTATTTGATTTGATTGAAAATTGATCAGTGATTGTTTTAGGTAGGCTAGAACAGCAGACTATTAAGTGTGTGCTGTATTCAAAATATGATTCAAAGTATGATTTATAAGCTTGTATTATTTAAGTGGGTTTTTCTCTATGAAAACAGACTGATTAGATCAATTATCTATGCAGCAATATATGAATGGCTACCCTTTAAAAAAAATATCACCCTCTGACTAGGTAGTTCTACCATGTTAAACTACTAGGGAGATCTACCTAGAACCACAGAGAATTACCTAGTAAGGTAGTATATAATTTACCCTGTCTGTTGATGTTAATAATTCCTTAGGGTTTATTCTAAATAATGACTGTATTTTCCTATGTATACTTGTAGAGCATTGCTGACCATATCCTTGGTAGTATCCCTTGATATGTAGTTTTTATAGGGTTAACCCTGTTAACTACCTTTATCTACTTTGTTACTACCATTCATGTTAACAGAGTTATTTTTTTCAAAGGGTATTGAAAATGCATGTATGACATTCGATAGACGTTGCAGGCAACCGAGGATATTAGTGGCTGAGAAAGTCATACTTTAAAAAATGTATTTTAGTCACTCACCCCTTAGTCATACACTTATTTTGGTGACACCCCTTCCCAGCAACAGTTGTATCATATAGTCATTAATTGCTTTTCTTTAGATGAAGTAACACAAAATGTGTTTATTATTTTACAATAGTAAATAACACAATTGAATTTGATTAAATCTTATAGTGGACAGATGGAAATGTAGCAAACACATTCCGTGAGTTTGCTTCGACGGACACACCGGATCGTAAGTGGGTGATATTCGACGGCCCGATTGACACACTCTGGATTGAGAGTATGAATACTGTACTGGATGACAACAAGAAGCTGTGTCTGATGAGTGGTGAGATCATACAGATGTCTAACACTATGAGCTTAATCTTTGAAGCAATGGATCTCTCCCAGGCATCTGTAAGTTTGAATTGTACAGTGCATTTGTACTCATGGGAATAGAATCTAGTAGCCACTAATTTTCTTCTTGTTCTTCTTGTGGACAAGTCTTACAATTGTTTGTATGAGTGAACATATACAATACATACATGCTGTACATGAACAAACAGTAGACCTTATCCATATGGTCTCAGTTCTCCATTCAGTGGATTATAGCTCGATTTGGACTTGTTTTTTTAGTATATTATGACTGGAAAGGTTCAAACGAACCTATGGTCTGAAGACTCTATGAAATTTTAGTTTCCTATCAAGTAGTCTAATTGTATCTAAGGCTGAAGCATGGAATAATGGATTTATTTACAGGGCCACTTTTAAAACTACTATTTGATACAAGCTAGGGATCTGAGCATGGCTGGCCGAGACAAGGTTTGAATTCTTAACCTCAATGTCTGAAACTCAAACAATGCATGTTTTACCATCCACCTATCTCAATTGAATGATAAATAAAAGTATGATATTTGTCAAACTTGCTTTGGGATATAACCCAGTCATTAGACCAGTGTCTATAATAATAATAATAATAATAATTTAGGCTTTTATAACGCATTATGCATAGCCTCAATGCACTTAACAATGAGAAAAGTAGCAACGTGAAGCTTAGAGAATTACCGTAAAGCTATACTACCACTATTATACTACTATAGAATCTTTATACTGATTTTAAGTTTTAATGTTACAAAACAAAAACTTCAGGTTAATTTATTTATGATTTTAATTTAAATCTACAGCCAGCTACTGTCAGTCGGTGTGGTATGATCTACTTGGAACCTAGCAACTTAGGCTGGAGACCAGTGTTTGAGTCCTGGCTACATGACTTGCCAGAGACCCTCCAGAAGGAAGTTCCTCTGCTGAGAGCTCTGTTCAACTGGTTGCTTGAACCCTGCCTAGAGTTTATAAGAAAGAATTGCAAGGTATACTAAATCTTACTCTTTATCTATCTTCATCGTCTCATAATGAAAAGTCCATTTCTTATATTTCAATTGGTTGCAGGTAGATTTTTTTTCTAAAAAATGGATCAAATAACCTTAACTATAATTACCATATTCACAACAAATGTTAAAAAAAAAACAAATATGTCACATCATCAACACAAATTGTTAAATTAACTTTCTTAGATTCAATATGAAAGTTATAACTTCAGAATCGATATTACTGTACTTTAAATTGAATTTAAACATTTGAAGGTTTTTTGTCTAAATGTACAGCATTTAGTAGTGTAAAATTAGTATTAACTATCATTACAACTTCTATGTTCAAGTTCATGTCTTTAAGGAATTAAGTTTAAAATTATTATTTTTTTTATTTATGACATAAAAATATGTCATTAAATTTTGACTTTTTTTACTTCAATATTTCTATATTGTATTGCAAAATAAAATTGTTATTCAGTAGTTTAAAGTTTTTTTGAATTATCAGGAATATGTTCCTAGTATGGTGAACAACTTGGCACAATCCCTGATGCATTGGGTACGCATGTTCTTGAAGGATAACATGAAAGATGGTGCTGACAACAAAAACCTCAAAGTATGGATTGTGGTAAGGCAATTGTTTGTTATTTATTTTCTAGAGTAATTGTTTTTAAGCAAAAAAATAGGTTTTTGTTAAACTTATTCATTTCTGAAAGTTTAGTGCTAACTTCAGAATCACAAGGGATTTGAGGACCAATAACGTGAGGAAACCTTCCTACTCATTTTGGAAGATATCATGAATTCTTTAATGTAATTTAGCTAGTTGTGTACATTAGGTTAGTTGTTTGAAGTCATTATCCATTAACACTTCTACTGCCACCAGAATAACAAGTTTCAACTGAAAGGAAGACTGTGTCATCAAATATGTGAGGTCTCACCACAAAATGAGTGGCATTGTAGGTGGGATCAAATTGAGATAATCACCAAAATAGGTCTGAAGTCAAATTTTTGAGAAATTTAGTTTTAATCAATTAATTAGTACTATGGTATTTATATATATATATATATATATTTATATTATAATGTACTTTTTAGGTCAGTTTTCATGCAGGAAAGTGTTTTTCATGCATACTTTCTGAGATTTTTAGTCTTTTAGTTGTTTATTTTTAGATTTTTAGATGCTTTATTTGCGATTTTCTCAAAACCGTAATTCCATACATGAAAGTTTGAAATGCTCATATCTTGGGATCTACTTTACCAATGAATGTCATTTAAAGTATAGATTGTAGCTTATATTGTGGTCTATTTGATGGCACCCATAACTCAATTTTGAACTTTCCTACCAAGAGACTCATTTGGTGGTGAGACCTCACATATATATGTCAGTTGAGGAAGTGACCATAAACGATTTATTCACCACAAGTCTTCAAACAGCATAATGGAATAAAAAGAGTTGTTTAATATATATATTGTAACTGAGTGCAGTAACAAATTGTATATAAGGCTTCAATATGGCTTTGCCATTAATATAGTTTTTTTGTTTTCTTTTTCCTTTAGTGCACATTCTTGTTCTCTCTGGTATGGTCTGTCGGTGCAACTTCAGATGTTCTTGGTCGTGAAAAGTTTGATGGCTTCCTTCGAGAGTTGATGTCTGGCAAATCAGAAGAACATCCTTTCCCAACAGAGCTTGGTGGAAAGATTGACGTTCCAATCCCACCAGATGGTTTAGTGTATGATTACATGTTTGAAGTAAGTTTCTTCTCAATTATGTCTTCTCCATCAACATCGGTTTCATCATAATGTGTTGTGTTCATTGTCAGCATCTTCTTATTAACATAGTTGTCATTGTCATCATTTTTCACATTTTCATCATCATCACCATCTTTGTCACCATCACCCTCACTTTTTTTTGACTTCGCTATCACCATTGTTGTCATCATGATCACTATTTTTGGCACCATAATCATTGTCATCATCCCCATTTTTCATCATTGTCATCATCATTTTTGTCATCTTCAACATTTTTTTCATCACCATATTTTGTCATTTCCTTTGTGATCATCAACATCATCATCATAATCATAATCACTATCAATGTCATTATCATTTGTAAGTTTCCATTTTGCAATGTTAAGGAACCAGAAATTATTTAATGCCATGACCCTGCCAAACCTAGGTACTGCCAAATTGATTTAGTTGAGACAGTAATAATTTAGTAGCATCATATTTTAACATTAAACTAGAGAATTATAAAAACATTATCATGATCATATCAGTATCATCAACATCTTCAGAATTAGAATTCATTACTACCATCACTATTGTTTGTGGTCAGGTTACAGTGAATCTTATTTTTGCTTTCAGTATAAGGCACGAGGTCGTTGGGTACATTGGAATGAAACCATCAAAAACTCTTCCATTCCAGAGGGTAAGAAGGTCCAGGAGATCATCGTGCCAACAATGGACACAGCTCGATACACATACCTTATGGATTTGGCAATCAAGTACCAGAGGTTAGTTCAGGGGTTCCATGTTGCAGAAGTTGAATTTCTGGAGATTTTATTGTGAAGGCTAGAAACATGAATTACCTAAAAGTTTTGTAAAGATTTTGTGCAAGTCGTATGGCCAGGCGGTTAAGTCAGGGGAACCGTAACCCATAGCAAATAGAAACACAACAGCATGGGTTTTGTTTGCACCATGGTTTTGGTGGTGGAACAAGTCCCGAATAAGGACTAAAAACCATTAGGCCAATGTACACAAATGGCTTATGTACACTATAAAGAACCCATTACATCTTTCGAGATGAGTAGGGGTTTCCTCGGTATACTTGTCCATACATCTTGTGCTTTAGACAGCAGAATTTAGTGCTTTTTTCTGGCAGAAGGGCGGGGGAGTGGTGCTTAAATCCTGATTTTTGGTTTTGACAAGCAACTAAAAAAAATAAACACTTGCTTGCAATAAAAAATCTGATATGCCTCATCTATATATGGCCACTGTGGATGTTTTTTTAATTAGTCAATTGTCATAAAAAATTTGGCCACATCACAGTTGTGCTAATTCTTTATAATTTGACCTCACAACAATCTATAAATATTTACCATTTCAGGGCAATTATCTTCATTGGTCCTACTGGTACTGGCAAGAGTGCCTATGTGAAGGATAAATTGATGAATAACTTATCTAAAGATGATTACCTGCCGATGTTTATTAACTTCTCAGCTCAGACTTCTGCTGGACAAACTCAAGTAAGTGTTCATAAACATTTATTTTCCAAAAAAATTGTAAATTTATTAAAAAATGATTATATGTTCACAGTGAATATTATCATCCATGTTTTTCAAAACATTTTATTTGTCTACTTTATTATGTAGTCTTCAGCGAGGTAATTCTCCACTTACAACTTTCATGATTAAAATTACGCCATCCTTTACAATTAATAATGATGATGGTGGTGGTGGTGGTGATGATGATGGTAATGATGGTGGTGATGATGATATGATGATGATATGTAGGCTTTTATATAGCGCTCTCCACATTATTATATTACCCCAATCATCGGCACAACGTCTTTGTTGCATGATATAAAGTCAGCGCATGACTTTCAAACCCCATTACCCACTACTACACCACTCCTGGGTGGGGAGAAGCAACTGTAGATGAAGTGCCTTGCTCAAGGGCACAAACGTTTGGTGAGCCTCGGACTCGAACTCCCAACCCTCTCGATTCGAAGCTCAAATTCTTACCGCTACGCCACAGGCTTTCACCAATAAGATATCGATAAGCTATTTCAGTCCTGTACATGGTTTGATTAAAACATGTCATATATGGCTCTACATACACACCAGTAGATCCTTCCTACCTGGTCTTTTCATGCAAAAGCCAGGGTAACTTCAAACATGTATAGAAACAACTGTTGTGCTTATTCTTACCCCAGAATAGGCAATTTGTGGAAAACACCAATTGAAAAGATCTTTTTGTGCGTTTTGATTCAAGTGTTTTGGATCGGGTTTATATCAAAATGAGCTTGAACGCAATAATGTTTTGAACTAAACACAGAATTTTGCCCAAAAATGTAAGCATAAACACACCCCTAGTTTTAATACAAGCAACAGTCGTATTACTGGCTGTCAGCAAAACTTATTTACAAAAGAATTGATCAATTGAGGCTAGTCATGGCAAACCCACCAAGCAATGGAAGTTATTGAGAAATAAGCAAATAAACAACAGGAAATATAAACAAATGCACAGGAAATTTATGTCTATTTTTTCCAATAACTTCAGTTATAGATGTCCGATTTTGATAATTGACCCCTCATTTTAAAGCTTGTGAAAAGTGTAATATGATTTCAACAAAAACTCAATTTTCAATTTATCTACAACTTGGTGGTTTTGCGTGTCATGCAACAATTTTAGTTTTAAGCTCTGATTATCGATAAATAATTCTTTAATACAATTGAAAAAATATATAAGCATTTTATCTCTTATATTAATCTAATCTCTCATTTGTCCTGTATAGGATATTATCATGTCAAAGCTTGATAAGAGGCGTAAAGGTGTATTTGGACCACCAATGGGTAAAAAGTCGGTAATATTCGTTGATGATTTGAACATGCCAGCAAGAGAACAATATGGAGCACAACCGCCAATTGAACTGCTGAGACAGTATTTTGACCATGGTAACTGGTAAGTTAATAATTATATTTATTTTGTCATAACAAACAGTTAGTTTTCTCATCGCTTATGGCAGAACCACATCATTTTTTTAAAACTAAGTGTTATTATCAGGGGTAGGGATTGAGACTGCTTAATGGGTATTCCTTCCAAAATTTACCAAAATTAAATTTCTTTGTAAATTTACCTGTTTATTATTTTTTTAAAGAATAAACATGTTTAGTTACCTGTATACTTGTTTAATTTTATTCTTGAGTAGAAAGGCAATATTAATTGAGATCCTACTTGATGATTTTGTACATTGTTTTTAATAAGATATTAGAATTATTACTTATTTATGTTGTTTGATGTGTTGATGTGTTGTTTTTGAATATTTCCAGGTATGACAAGAAAGACACCTCCAAGATTACATTAGTAGACTTACAATTTGTATCAGCAATGGGACCACCAGGAGGTGGACGAAATCCAATTACACCACAGTTTCTCCGCCATTTCAACATTGTTTCAATTACCCCTTTCAACGATGAGACCATGTCTCGTATCTTTTCTTCTGTCGTCAGTTATTATCTTAGGGTAAGTGTTAATATGATGTTTTTTTAGTACAGCATGGACTATGATTTAAGGATCAGTATGGATAGTTCAATATGGTAACTCAGTTAAACATTAGGAATCCCACACATACTGTATGTGTACATATGTACCTAAAACAAAACTGCAATACCAGGAACACCTGCGACATGTCTTCCAAAACTCATCAATGCCATCTAGTCAGCAGGTTGACAATCATTGATCATCAACTGCACAAAGAGCATTTTTTTCTCAACTCTGCTGTTCTGATATATTTATTTTACTGCATTTAGATGTACATTTCTTGAAGATGTTAAACCATTTCAGCATTGATACTCTTCAAGTTTTCTATCCAGCAAATAGTTTTTCACACCTTGCATCATACTTTTTAACTTAGTTTTATTTTTCATCTGTATGTTGAAGTAACTTGTATCTTATTCCATCTTAACCCATTCACTCCCAACTTTGCATAAATGCTAACAGTGTAGCGCCACCATAATTATTGCCATCTTCGCATAAATGCTAATAGCCATACTGTACACAGCCACTGCTGTCTTCGCATAAATGCGAAGTCATGAAGGGCTGTTGAATATTGACTTGCAAGTGGCTGGAATTACGTCTAGCTAAGAAAGCAAAGGGGTCATTGGAAAGTCAATAAAATTCCGCACATTTTGAAGTAGGATTTGATATAGGTTGTTTTATAAGAAATAATAGTAATTTGCCTTTGAAATTTTGATTATGCGACGAAAACGCTTTTTAGCGGAAGAACTTGTTGCTAGGAAGACGAAGAAAATGACATATTTCTAGGCCTAGAATCTGATGACGGTAAGTTTTCTAGGCCTAGGCTAGGCCCTATGCCTAGCCTCAACTTCAACTTCACGTCAACTCGTCCTCAAAACAAGTCAATTCGTCGCCTAAAAAAGCCAATTCGTCCCCAAAACAACTACCAAAATGAAAAATAAATATAGTGATCTCCCAGCTCAATTTTCACATAAGAAATTATATTTCGATATTTGTAAATCATAAACATTGTTATTATGTTTTTAAATTTAGATTTGACAAGCATGTACAAATTTTTAATTAACCTCATTAGTAGAATAATCAGCTGGCACACAGAAGACTGTGTTATGCAATCTACTGGCACTGCGGTTGAGTGAACACGTAATCAGCAGGCAGCATAAGGGTTAACCCTTTCATGTCTGACACACTACCATCCCAACTGCCTGAAGGTCCCAATACTTAAAAGGTGGTAAAACTCCAGAGTTTATGCATAAAATTAAAAAAATATATCCAGAAAGTGATAGGAAATCAATTTTGATTCCAAATTACGAAAAAAATTGACCTTTGACCCCATTTCAAGGTCATGTGACAAATATGGCCGCCAAGGGTCACACAAAAATGGGCCTGGCCGAATACTTATTGACCAAATTTAACAATTTTTTTTTTTGTTCCCCAATGTTAGCTTGTCATATATAGACTAAAAAAGTCACCATAACACTACCAGTTTTCTCTAGGTGGGCCAAATAAAATCCACTTTGTCCAGAGAACACCGTCCGCCAGACAAAAAAGACGGTCGAAACTGGGCGCAGCCATTTTGAAAACAATTTAACCAATGGGAAATGTCGAACGAATAATGTGACATCAATACAGATGTTTTAATTGAGGGCAGCATACATTCAAAACGATTTCTAAGAATTATTATTCATGGCGTCGGAGATACGCCCTACGCCAAAATTGATGGTTTTTTATGGCGTCGTACGGACGCCCTACGACTGGAAAGGGTTAATTAATTATGAAATGAAAATTTTTTTTTTATATTAGGCAAATGACTTTTCACCCGATATATTTACCTGTGGCTCACTAATTGTTCAAGGGACAATGGAAGTTTACAAGCAAGCTATGGACAACTTACTACCAACACCGGCTAAGTCACATTACACATTCAACTTGCGTGACTTTGCGCGTGTAATTAACGGAGCATTGTTAGTGAAGAAATCATCAATAGAAAACAAAAGGACATTCACTAGGCTCTGGGTCCATGAAGTGTTTAGGGTGTTTTACGATAGGTTGATTGAAGATTCTGATAGGCTCTGGCTTTTCAAGTAGGTTGTTGCCAAAATATTTTAACCTTTGTACTCCTATCGAGGTTATTTTAACCGTGTTTTGCACATTATTGTTTACCAATTTTATGTGTATTAATTAATTAGTCTGTACAGCCGCCTCCTCTAATATACTAGTAGTATAGTACTAGTATATTAGGGAAGGATTGCGGTTCAGAATCCCAATCAAAAGGTCAGGAGTTTCAAAACTCACTCATGCTAGTTTTTTGTGCATTTGGGCAATGCACTTTATTCACATTGCTTCAGTCTACCCAGCCTTATGAAAGGTACAGGCAAATTGCTGGGAAGTAACCAGGATTAGTGTCCCATCCAGGGGAATTATCATACTCTCATCTGTTTCACACTACTGAAACTAAAAATAAGCTCCAAACCCTATGATGGAAATGGATGGATACAACTATTAACATTCTGTTACTGTCAATATATTTTGTGAAAATAATTATATATTATGTGTTTATAAAATTATTTTTAAAAGTTATATTTAGTTTTGTTTACTTTACATTTTATTATGTTTTTGAAAGAATTTACATTGGTTTCACATTTTTACATTCATTGGATCAACACAGGGAACACATACATGTCTTTTTGTAGTCATTAGTTAGGTTTTGCAACTTTACGAAATATGAAAATGGATACATCATAAATTATTTTAACGTTCAAATGTAACACCTTGAATATCAGTCAATCAACGGCAATTTATAGGTCGAGATTTTGATATATTTCTAAACACATTAGCAACTTTATAAAAATTAAGTGTGACTTATCCGTTTTTCTTATCGTATAAATCTATATCTCGGTATCTTTTATTAAACAGCAGTCAAATATAAAAATACCCCTAGCAGCCAAAGGCTGGATTAATGAACTTTGTACATGCTGCCATATAACTGCAAAATTACAAGTATAGTAAAATTAATAAAAATTACATTAAAAAGAGATACAAAGTACTCCTGTTTTGTAAACTTGCGAAACCTCACTTATCCACTAATTAAATTACTCAAAAAAAGATACGTTAAAATAAAAACAGCGACCTAAAATATTCTTGCAATAAAAAATAAACAATGGTAAGGTACACAGAACACGGTTTCCAATATTGCTTTATAACTACACCTTATTTGCCAGATACTAAATGAGGTTTCTTGACTAGAGTTCTTTTTGTTAATTCTGTCAAAACCTTGACAGATTTTGTTATCACCAAAACTATACAATTATTTTATTATTATTTTCTTTTTCTCAGTATTTGCAAAAGCCTTGTCAAAGACGTCTTCAAGGACAACTTTGACACAGTATTTGAGCATTTAGCCAAGCCAAACTGCCCTGTACTTGAAGATGATATGCGCAGCTTGATGTTTGGTGACTACTTGGTTGCAGACGCCGAGCCTGAGGATCGTATCTATCAAGAGGTGAAGTCTGTGGAAGAATTCAACAGCATAGTGGAGGGGTGTTTAGTGGAGTATAACCAGATGCATAAGACTCCTATGAACTTGGTTATATTTAGGTAAATAAAGATCTTTTTTAATTGACTAAATGCATTAAAGAGAGAGACATCGCAGTTGATTAAACTGAAGGTAATCACTGTGCTCTACATTTGGAGGGTCGAAATACAACTTAATAATGCACCGTTTTTGGATGATATGTTAAGCCACTGGCCCTGCTAACAACAGCTCATGTGCACATTAAAGAATGTGGTACACTCTTCAGAAATGAGTTGGGGTTTTATTGTATGATGTTTTCTTCTTAAATACTGGAAAACTAATGTTAGCATGTTAACTTGATGGTCTTTCCAACTGTTCAGAAATTGAAGAAAATGGATTGGTGGTTGGTTTTTGGTACTTTACTTGAAACATACTAGTATCTGATTAAAGATCATGTGAACATTACTAGAATTTTATAATTACAATAATTTTATTTTATATTGATCTTCTTTGTACCGAGGATGAAAATGAAAATTAACAATAAATTTGACAACCACAGTGCCATTTCTGACCATCACAATATATTTTTTTCAATATTTCTCTGCCTCTCTCCACCTTTTAAAAACAATCTGCGGCAATGTTTGCCTCATCACTTTGTTTATCTATCTAGTACTCTTAACATCTTTATGATAAATAATTTGTTTGTTCATTTTAGGTATGTTTTGGAACATCTTTCTCGTATCTGTCGTGTATTGAAACAGCCAGGTGGTAACGCTCTTCTAGTGGGTGTTGGAGGCAGTGGACGACAATCTCTAACAAGGCTTGCTACATTCATGTCTGGTTTTAATCTCTTCCAACCGGAGATCTCAAAAAGCTATGGCAAAAATGAATGGAGAGAAGATCTAAAAGTAAGCAAAAGATTCCCTTGCTATAAATATTTAATATTTTAGTCATGGCAAAACCACCAAGTTGTTGCACAGGAATTTATTGAAAAATATGCAAGCAAACAACAGGAAATATAAACATATACAAAGGATTTTTTTGTATATTTTGTCCGATAACTTCAGTTATATATGCCTGATTTTGATATTTGAGGCATCATTTTAAAGCTTTTGAAAATTTAACGTGGCTATAACAAAAACTCAATTTTCAATTTCCCTTCAACTTGTTCGTTTTGCTGTGACATGCCTCCTTCGGTATTTAATTAAAATGTATGTTGATAATTGTTTTGAATTCTTTCAGCTAAAACATGTATCTACATTTCTTTATAGTAATTGTAATTTTACATGTGACTTTTTTTATTATCACATAGGGTTTTCTCAAAAAGTCTGAAGACCCACGTGTTCCCAACCCAACTCCATGTTAGCAAAAGAATGTCTACGGATTTTGTAATTGTTTATATTTTTTTAATTTATTTTGCAGGCATTGTTAAAAAATGCTGGTGCTCTTGGCAAGACAACAGTTTTTCTGATTACTGACACCCAGATAAAAGAGGAATCATTCTTAGAAGACATTGACAACTTGCTGAATACTGGAGAAGTTCCTAACTTGTATGCAGTAGATGAAAAACAAGAACTGATGGAGGTAACATGTTACACATGCTTGAATAAAATATTTTCTAAATTGTTTTAGATGATGCATTTATTCAAGGAGTGGTGTTTTTTTTTTCATGCATGGTTTTATTTTTTTTTTATGCAAATTGTATGCATAGACTTAAAAAATATGAGTAATTTTATTCAAACTGTAGTAGTTAGGCTGTTTCCGCAAAAAAAATTATATCCGATATAGTGCGATAAAAAAAAAAATGCAATAAAAGTGTTGCAGAAACGGATGTTTATCCTATTGCGACGTAATGAATTTATCATGGGGTCAACTTTTATCTTGTTTTCATAAGGATTTCACCGCGCTGTCACCAGGTACCACACGAGGAAACGGGAAATAAAAAAATCGTTGAAAGTTAGTGGACTCACAATAAATTATGGTCAGCATTGAGTTTGCACAGTTCTTTTTTTAAATTGATTTGATTTGATGATATTTTATCCGATAATCTGAAAATCCTGCGGAAACACTGCCTCTGATATCAATGTGGTGAAGACAACAAGATTGAAATTCTGTAACTCTGAAAGCATGTCTTTATTGAGTTTTATCAGTTTAAAACTACTTTTTATTTCAGGCTGTAAGACCAGTTGCCCAAGCTGGAGACAAAAATGCTGACTTCAGTCCTCTTGCTCTTTTCAATTTCTTTGTCAACCGTTGCCGTGAAAACCTTCACATCATCATTGCTTTTTCACCCATTGGTGATGCTTTTCGCAACAGACTTCGTCAGTTCCCATCGCTCATCAATTGCTGTACAATTGATTGGTTTCAGGTAAGTTGAATCCTTATTCCTCATGATGAAATACAAATATTTAATTATTTAATCAAAATGTGATGGTATCTCATATGCATTATTAGAACTATATCAAGTTTATTTAAGAGTGTTTCTATCAAAAACCAAGGCTTGGTTGCAACAATTTTAAAGTGTTATGAAGGAGGATTTTCTAGAGTTATTTTAAGGGGGAAAGTTATTGAAATAACTATTTGAGTGGCTCATCCAGTGTAAGTGGGTACCTGGGAGGTACAAGTGCCATATGCGCTGATTACGGCTGCAATGTGGATTGGATTGTATTTCATAGGTGTTTGTCCCAATGACTGGGGGTAATAATTGTGAAGCGCTTAGAGTCCTTGGTAATAAGCGCTATATAAATGTCACATATTATTATTGATTACATCCTTTTCATATCAAATATGTTGACTTAGCAGTGGCTATTTTGGATTTTACACTGACTAATATTTTTAACAAGGTATACAGATTTCCCTAAATTTTTCAAACTTTTATGCTCTAAGAGTTGTATGCCTAGGGTGAGGAAACAATGTATAATGATGTAATTTTTATTTTAGGCTTGGCCTGCTGATGCATTGGAAAGAGTTGCCATGAAGTTTTTAGAGAATGTTGAAATGGAAGATCAGGAAAGAACTGAAGTTGTCTGCATTTGCCAACACTTTCACACCAGTGCAAGAAATCTATCTGAAAAGTAAGGCACAAGAAGATATTTTACTTGATCAAATCTACAATCTTTCCATTAACTGTACTGTTTTTATTTTTTCAATGTATTTACATAATATATTTAGTTGTTTTAGCAAAATATATTTTAATTTGAAACATTTTTTTGTTTTTTCATATATGATTGAATATAAAATAATTAAGATAATATGCATATAGACACTTTTTAAAATGTGTTATATATGTCTCAATCATTTTTTATTATTACTTGTTTATTTTATAGATTCTTGAATGAGTTAAACAGACACAATTATGTGACTCCAACTTCGTATCTGGAACTGATATCCGCATTCAAGACACTTGTCACAAAAAAACGAGAAGAGATCATGAAAGCCAAACGACGTTATGTCACTGGTCTTGACAAGCTTGCTTTTGCTGAAACTCAAGTTGGCACAATGCAAATAGAGCTCAAAGAACTTCAACCGCAGCTTGTTGTTGCTGCTGCAGAGAATGAGAAGATGATGAAGGTGATTGAGAAAGAGTCTGTTGAAGTCAGTGCCACCAGAGAAGTTGTGGAGAAGGAAGAAGCTGCTGCCAATGAGCAAGCTGCAGAAGCACAGGCATTGAAGGATGAATGTGAGAGTGATCTTGCTGAAGCCATTCCTGCACTTGAGGCTGCATTGGCTGCTCTTAACACACTCAAGGTATCAATTTGAAATATCTGTCTTGTTTTCAATATTATGATAGTAGAATTTAGTAACATACAAGGTTCAATTGACTGCATGAGTTCGTATTTATTCTTGAGAGAAAGACTAGCTATATGAGATAATTTCTTTGTTGTATAGATCATCCACCAAGATATCATTAACGTTTTGTACGGTAGTATAATACATACTCCAAGTAATGAGATACATGCCATCGTTACAGGATTCAATATTTCGACATAAATTATGTCATTATCAGGAATGTTTTTCATGCATAAATTTGTGGTGACATGTACTTATTTAGTGTGCTTATGATAACAAGATTTTTTTTTCTTTAAAAGATATATTTATTATTTGCCATTGTCAAAGTTTGAAAAAAAAATATCATTGAATTGCCAGATCAGTGTTAAATATTAATAATAAAGTGAGAAATGGACCTTTAAAATGGAAATAGCCGTGCTTTATTTTTTATTAACGTATAGCGCCTTTGATTGTTACTACGGTTTAACAAATTGGCGCTATATAAAATTTAATGATTGATTGTTATTATTTATTATTATTATAGCCATCTGATATTGCTGTTGTGAAGACCATGAAAAGTCCACCAGCTGGTGTGAAATTGGTAATGGCTGCTGTTTGTATCATGAAAGATTTGAAACCGGAGAAGATTGCAGATCCTGCTGGTACTGGTGGCAAGATCCTAGACTATTGGGGACCATCAAAGAAGCTTCTTGGTGAAATGAACTTCCTTAACATGTTAAAGACGTATGATAAGGATAATATTCCAGTGAGTTGCCTCTCTTCTCTCTCTTCAGTATCGGTCCACTGTTGAACATACCCCTCTCAAAATTCTTCCACCTCTGTCTGATATTCCTTTAAGCTTAAAAAAGCAAATTCTGTGTAGGTAAAACTGAAATCTGTATTATTAAAAGCATACTGGACATTTAATACCAAGATCAAAGCACACAAACACAGTTGAAATCTTGAATACTCTTCAAGATTGTTGTGTTGTTAAATTAAATTATTCTTTATAGATAATATATTTTATTTTCACATCTCTATCAATAGGTCCATATTATGAAGAAGATCAGACTTGAGTACACATCAAATCCTGAATTTGACCCGATGAAAGTAGCGAAGGCCTCTTCCGCAGCTGAAGGTCTGTGTAAGTGGGTCCTAGCCATGGAAGTGTATGACAGGGTAGCTAAGGTGGTGGCACCAAAGAAGGAGAAGCTGAAAGGAGCTGAAGAGGAACTCACTCAGACAATGGCAATCCTAAATGGTAAATATTTGAAGGATGTTCACATTTTTTGTTTTAATTAATTATTTTGTACAATACATAATTGACAACATGAAAGAGTGCTTCTTGACCTGGTGATAGTTAAGGGCAAAATGTGAATTATGACAATGTAAAAGCTTTGTAGTCTTTCAGACTTCACTATCATACATGTTTTACTTATGCAAAAGACATTCTATGTGCTTGTTGAATTGGGGAATAATTAAGACGGGCATGTCGTAAAACAATCATGAAATCAATTTGAATAAACCCATTGATTAAAATATTGAAGAGAAAAAGAAATAAGTGTATTAAAAAACATATACTATACCTCATTTTGCACAAACGAATGCTGAAATATCAAGAACATTTACAGGGCTATAGTATATATATATTTCTTGTCAATAAGAACATGATAAACCTAGATCATTTTTATTCTCAATTTTTTAAATGTTCCAAAGTAATTTTTTTAATAATTTTTTGTTTAAGGTAAAAGAGCCGAGTTAAAGGCTGTAGTTGATAGATTGGAAACACTTAAAACAAATTTCAAAGAAATGACAGACAAGAAGGAAAAGCTAGAACAACAGGTTGACCTGTGTGCCAAGAAACTGGAAAGAGCTGAGAAGTTGATTGGCGGATTAGGAGGAGAAAAAGACAGGTATCCACATTTCTTTTTGATAAATTGTTTGTTACTCTTTTGTTAATGACATGCTTTTTTTAGTGTCACAATGCTTGATGCTTGAATGTGTTGCAGTTTTATAGAAAATCTACACCCACTCCATCCCAACCCATGGGTGGGCCAAAGATGGAAAAATGTTAGAATATGCAAAACTCATGACTTAAATCTGGGACAGGAGAGAGAACCCTGGATTGACAAGAGCTTTTTATTGCAGGCATGCTATTAAACTACCAAGCTACTGCACATTGCCACTATTATGCTCACTAACTTTCACTGTGGTTGCTCTGCTTCATGGAACCATGGATCGGTCTGATGTTGTGGTAATTTTTTTAATATGGTTTTTGGATCTAAAAATATTTGTTTTTGAGTGTCATTTTTTATGTAATTCTTGCATTTTACAATACTGGCAGCCTGACTTCTCTGCTTCATGGTAATATCTCAGTTTATGTCTGAGGCTGCATTTATTTTTTGTTGTGTGTTTTGACGTGTGGTTATTGGATCTGAAGATATTGACTTTAGGTATCCTTTTTAAAGTAGCTGAGTACACAATATCCTTCTTCTAATTATTCTTAGTTTGTTATGTTTTTGTACAAATATTTATCGGCATTAACATAACTTTTTGTTTCTACACTTTAAGATGGACAATAGCTGCTGCCACTCTACAAGACACCTATGATAACATCATGGGTGATGTCCTCATCTCATCAGGTGTCATTGCCTATCTTGGAGCCTTCACATCAGCATTTAGGGTACGATGTACTGGTGACTGGACAAAGATTTGTAAGGTACAGTAAAATACTTAATCTTAATTTAACATCACACAGTATTCGTATACTTATTTAGGCCTTGCATGGTGTGGAAAAAAATGTTTACCGTATTGTAAATGTGAAATTAAGTTAAAATATCTTAACTTTTTCTGTTTTCAAGAACCATCTTAAAACTCATTTAACAATTAAACATGCAAAGCATGTTTGATTTTTTTTCATTTGTTTGGTGAATTGGCACTATAAAAATAACTGATTATTATTATTTTCTGTTTTCAGGTTCAGAATTTGCACGGTTCACCAATCCCCAAATTTACTATTATGATTTTGAGTTTAGTGTTATTTTTTTTCTGCATGATTGATCTTGAGGGAATGCATTCTATTTAAATTTACAATATAATAGAAATATATCAAAATGTGTTTTTTATTCTTATTTTAGCAAAAGAATATTCCATGTTCTGACCAGTTTTCTTTGAGTCAAACGCTTGGAGATCCTGTGAAGATTCGAGCCTGGAACATTGCTGGTCTTCCCACTGACAGCTTCTCAATTGATAATGGTGTTATAGTGGATAATGCCAGAAGATGGTAAGATTAATATCTTTTTAAAGGAGCATCAAGTCAAAAAAAAAACAATTTCAGAATCAAATGTGGAAGCAGTTGGTGCACCAGTTGCATTTTTAAACTTCCAAAATCACAGGATCAGGGGTTCGATGCTCACGTTGGTCAGTGTTTGTGTTCTTAGGCAAGACACTTTATCCACATTGCCTCTCTCCACCCAGGAGTATAAGTATCTGGGCGGTACAAATGCCATTTGAGCTGAGGGAAAGATTGTGTTCTATAGATATTTGTTTCCAATGACTGGGGTAATAATTTTGAAGCACTTAGAGTGCCTTAACATTATATAAACATTCATATAAAATATTATGTTAAATACATCTTAAATAAAACAAATTATTTGATTTAATTCCTCATTTATTGAAATTCATTCATTCTTCTTTATTTTGGAAATTTTACAGGCCCCTGATGATAGATCCCCAAGGCCAGGCGAACAAATGGGTGAAGAACTCTGAACGAGAAAACAAGTTGGCAGTTATAAAATTGACAGATGGTGACTACATGAGAACACTGGAGAACTGTATCCAGTTTGGAACTCCTCTACTTTTAGAGAATGTTGCAGAAGAGCTTGATCCATCATTGGAACCACTGCTTCTGAAGCAAACATTCAAACAAGGTCAGTTAAGATCACATTTACAGAAACAAAAACGCAATTATATGGGCAGGTTTTAATATAAAATCTCAACTAAAGCTTAACAGCATTGCAGCACCCGATCGGGGTAAGGCAAGGAGAGTAAATTCCAAATTTCTGAATGTTTAAAATGTTGGTATGGGAGTAGGTGAAAAAATGATGTTTTGTGAAAAATCCAAGATGGCAGCCAAGCCATGAGACATGAGGTGCCCATTTTTTAACTTGCCGGTTGGGGTAAGGAGTGTAAATTCTAAATTTGAGGATGTTTCAAGTTTTGAAGTAGTGGCCAAAAAGGTATTTTTTTGAAAAGTCCAAAAGAGCGAGCACCCCATGTAACATGGGGTGCTCTTTTTTTACAAGAATCTAATTTATATGCTTGATACAAGAAAACATTTAAAAACAGGTTTTAATATTTAACATTATGATGCATTTTGGACAGTTTTCAATTACAATTCTAAATCTTTCAACTTTTGATACTTTTATAGGTGGTGTTGATTGTTTAAGACTTGGTGAGAGCGTCATTGAATATTCTCGTGATTTCCGCTTCTACATCACCACAAAGCTGCGCAACCCTCACTACCTGCCGGAGTTGGCGACCAAAGTGTCTCTCCTGAACTTTATGATTACACAGGATGGTTTGGAAGACCAGTTACTTGGTATTGTTGTTGCTAAAGAACGGTAAGATTAATAAATGAAGCTGTAATCACAAACAAACAGTATTTGGTGTTATTCAATTATTCACTTTATACTAAAGTGTCCAATAAATATTTGATCCTATGTCCTCATTAACCATTGGTAAAAAGGGAGAATAGTATTATTTGTGACTTAAGGCATGTGTTTTTTAAGAATCTTATTGGTCAATAAACAAAGCAAAACACAATTCACTACAGTTGTTGTTACAGTCACATATTTTGCCACAGAAAATATCTCACCAACACCTCATCCTCAGTAGCTTTGATAGCCTTCATGTCACTTTTCACACAGTCTAACCATGTCAGCTTCGGCCTCCTCCTCCCGGCGATTTCATATCTAACATGCACATTCCCATGTAACTTGGGTCTTTCGTCTTCACATGGTCAAACCACCTGAGACGAGACCCAACACACTGATGTTTTCTACCTGTAGCCTCGCCTTGATGTCACCGTTTCTAACATGGTCTCTTCCTGTGTATCCAAAAGCCCATCTACACATCATCATCTCTGTTACTTCTGGCCAGCGGTAGTGTTTCCATAGTGACAAGATCACCCTTTTTAGTTATTCCATCCACTCTATATCCTATTTATTTCCACATCTACTTCTCCATCACTTTACAGGGTGCTTCCAAGGTATTTGAACTTTGTGATCTCTAGTAGCTGCTGGATTTGCATCTCGGCTCTTCCTCTAACTCCATTTTGACACATACTCCATATTTGTTCTTGACACTTTCATTCCTGTCTTCTGTAATATGCTTTCCTTCTAATCGCCAGATCCGGGGTTCAAATCTGATCACTCTCTGTTATGACCATAAACTCAATAATTTATAAACATTTAAAATCTGAATCCACTTCCTACTATCCCTTGCCTTACAAGTCATAAGTCTGAAGCTTATTCCCAGGTTTTATAATTTGAAGCGGATAAGAGTGTGATACTCCCCTCTGATGGGATGCTAGTCCATTCAATTTATTTCCCTGTAATTTGTCGGTATCCATTGTACATTTGGGTAAACCAAAGCAATGCGAGTAAAGTTCATTGCTTAGGTGCACTAAGCAACTTAAAAGTGTGATTCTCGTACCTCCGACCTCTTGTTCAGGATTTCAAACCACAGCTACTGTGCCAACTGCTCCCAATACTTTAAAACCATGGCAAAATTCTCATTCAGCAGTTCAAAAAAAGCTAGGTCTTTAGTATGAAACGAAAAACAGTTGATACTTGAATTATATTTCTTCATTATCTTTTGCTTTAGGGTATGATTATTTATTGTAAATATGACTTTCTATTATTTTATTTACTTTTAATATTTTTAATCAATTATTATTATCACTTGAAAATAGAAAAAAATGAATGAATAATAAGGTTCAAAATTCTAAAATAAAATGAAAATTCTTACATGACTAATTTTTCAGACCTGAACTAGAAGAAGAACGTCAAGCCTTGATTGTCCAGAGTGCCAGCAACAAGAGGCAATTAAAAGAGATTGAAGATAAGATCCTGGAGACACTATCATCATCTGAAGGCAACATCCTCGAGGATGAAAGCGCCATCAAGATCCTTGATTCCTCAAAAATTCTGTCTGATGAAATCTCCAAGAAGCAGAAGATTGCCGAGGAAACGGAGAAGAAACTCAACGAATCTCGTGCTGGGTATCGGCCAATCGCAAAGCATTCTAGTATATTGTTCTTCTCTATTGCTGATCTGCCAAATATTGATCCTATGTACCAATATTCCCTCACTTGGTTTGTCAACCTCTACATCAACTCCATTCATGACAGGTAATTAGCTCACAATTTTAGCATGTGTTACTAGATTTTGCAGTAATAGGGTCTTAAGCCATGTTTCTGCAAAAAAAATATTTGATAAATTATCATGATAAAAATTATCCAGTACATTAAACCACCCTCTGTAAACTAATGGATATCTTGATATAGTCGATGGGATTAATGTAATTTTCACACCTTCTGAAACCTTTCACTGTCTTCATTGGTCAGTAGGCTATTTGTTGTTTTGCTGTCCTTGGATTTGCTTTAGGTGAGGTTTTAATAGTTGTAAATTGCTCGTAGACCAATAATCTAGGGTAAAAACATCTAAAAGTTTAACGACTTGTTGGTTATATTTTACAAGATGATAGAAGTGCGTGTGACAGTTCTAAAAAAAAATCCATCATTGCTAATTCTATTTGTTTTTATAGCAACAAATCTAAGATTCTTGAGAAGCGTCTTCGTTACCTATCGGATCATTTTACGTACAATCTGTATGTGAATGTCTGCCGATCGTTGTTTGAGAAAGACAAGTTACTTTTCTCATTCCTCCTCTGTGCAAACATCCTTATGTAAGTACTGTTTCCTCATGTATGTTAATGATGTATTTGCAAATTTATTAGCATGCTTTTTAAAAATAACAAAGTGTTGTAGATTAGTGAGTCAATAGTAAACTTCAAATATCCTAATTTAAGGAGTGTTCTCATGTGTATATTAATGCATAATATTTGCATACTTATTAGCATGTATGCTTGTTAACCAATAGCAAAAGTCTTGTAGATTAGTGAACGAAAAGTGAACTTTACATGCCCTATTGTGTTTTCTCATGTATATTCATGCTATAATTTGCATAAATATAAGCATGCTTATATTTATATGCTTATTAACCATCTTGTAGAATAGTGAACCAGTAGTGAACTTCAAACAGCCTAATTTAATGTATATTCATTATATATTTGCATTATTATTAGCATGCTTATTAACACATAGCAAAGGTCTTGTAGATTTAGTGAACCATTAGTAAACTTCAGATGTCCTATTGTGTTTTTATGATGATTGACAAATAAAAATCATCTGGCTAGTCAAAGAAAAATATGAGAATAACCCAACTTGCAGCCTGTCAGGTAGAATTGCACAGTGTTTTAATGTCCACATGCATAATTTATTCTCTCCAAGTGTTATTTTTGTCATGTATCTAAATCAGCACACTATGGTTTGTCCACAGTGACAGAGGCTAAAATGAAGCAGAGCACTGATGTATCCCCTAACCTTCCCAAAGATTTAGTTAGTTTTTTTAAAGTACGCATGAGCTTGTTGCATTTTTTAAGTTCTTGTAATCCCGGGAAAAATCACGGCAGCAAATATGAAGTTTCTCATTGCTAAAGCTTGGTTCCCACTAGGCGACGCCAAAGAATATAAATAGCACAAGAATGAGCACACGCGATGGTTCGCGTGTTTTAGAATGGAACGCTCAAAATGCCGCACTGGACGCTTAATTTTTCTGCCAACAGCGTGGAGGCGGGCTGCCCATTGCGTAGTAATTGGAATACTCTCTGGTAACGGTCGAATGTCGCGCTGTGTGGGTGGGCTGTGCGAACCGTAGAATACGCGCTTGAAAAAGTGCGCCTCCTTGGGTCCGATTGAAAATTGGAACCCGG
>JAOTQE010101897.1:0-13843 GCA_025631205.1 Nesometra sesokonis
CAAGAATTTACATGTTTTGGGCCTAGAAATAAATCACACATTTTGTTTATTTATTAAATTTTTGGGAGCTGTAACTTTTGTCTAATATATAAAAATTGCAGTTGAAAAGTTCGTTAAATTTATTTTATTGTGATTTTAATTCGTTGCGAAGATTTACAAATTTTGTTGTGCACAGCATAGTAAATAGCAGAAATATAGCGGTCCAGCGTGATTTGAATTTTATTGTTAATTTTTTAACTTTTTTATAACGATTCAAAACGCCGTTTCAAACAGGCAATTTTGGAATATAACGATCGACAGCAAAACAGGCTTAAGAGGAGTACATAACTGCCTGAGAACTGAGCCATGTTATGAGTGGGCCTTGTTTTATATAACATGTGCTTCAATATTACTTTTTATTCATTCAGGATTACGTCTGAAAATGTAGCAGAGGAATTTGGAATTTCAAGAGAAGAGCAAGACCAGATGGGATATGAATCACAAATGAAGTAAGCATCATGCATCGGAATATAAGATGGTGTTAGCAACATCATAAACATAATGTTTCTTTCTCTCGAGTATCTAATACCCTGTTCAAACTTGCATAGCATCTCGAGCGGTTGTGGCAATTGTGACTCCTAATCAAAATACGAAAATAGTGTATAATAGCTCAACAAATTTAATAGTAATTGATTTTAATCGATATCACAATTGTTATATGGCAGGTGCGGATCCAAGAGTGGGAGGGGGTGGCGCACTGGACCCGGGCACCCTTTTGAAACCAAAAAAAAATATTTTTTGCACAATTTTGGGGCACTAAAAGTGCAGCATAGAGCATCAGCAGAGAACAATTTTCCTGGACCCTAGGTGGGCCCTAGACCCGCACCTATTGTATTCATTTTCCTCGTACCTGCGCTTGTTCAACTTGTCATCACCCCCCCACTTTCAGGCTCGACTGGATTCACACCTGTATGGTGTAGAGTAACAATTATTATGATTATACTCAATTACCGCAGAATATCGCAATCATTGATTCCACACTAGGCATTGATTTGCCGAGGTCAGCCACTATCATTGCAAGAAGTCATTGAATTATGTTTTGACAAAATAATCATGTGTCTAAATGCGAGCTAAGCCTAGTGTGTGATTTGGTGTGAATGAAAGTATCAATAGCATTAAAAAATAACCACCAATTACATTAAACCAATCACAATATGGAGCAAGGCATGGCAAAACCACCAAGTTGTCACACTGAAAATTAGTGAGAGAAAAACAAACAACAGGATATATAAACAAATACAAAGAAATTTTTTGTGTATTTTTTTTCCATAACTTTGATAGATGTCCGATTTTGATAATTTACCCCTCATTTTAAAGTTTGCAACAATTGTAATAAGGTTTCTATAATAAATTATTTTACAATTTTGTGACTACTTGGTGGTTTTAATCTGGATAGGACACTAGACACGTCACCATCATTTCCAGTTTTGACATTACAGTTCTATTTTTATAAGAATACAAGATAGGTTTGGCATAATTTTTCAATATTTTTTCATGGTAATTTTTGTTAAGTTAATTCTGAAACATATTTAAAATACCAGTTTGGTGTCTATATTTTAATTTGTATGTAATATATGGGCTTTCACAGTTTTGATGAAAAACACCTTTTGGTGATTCAGGTGTATCCGTAAATAAAGTTTTTATTATTATAATCCTTTATCAAAATTTATATCATTTTTTTTAAACAGGGCTGCAAGAGCACAAAAATTGGGGCTTTTTGATGATGAAATTGTACCAGTGAAAACAACAATTGTTGACAAAAATGGAGATGAACATGAAATCATAGTAGGTATCATAAGTGGCATTTAGCTCAGGTGAGGTGTCATTACAAAATGAGTCGCATCATAGGTGAGATCAAATAGAGATAATCACTAAAATGTGAATTCTAAAGTGACTCATAATGTGAGGTCTCACCACAAAGTGAGTCGCATCGTAGGTGAGATCAAATTGAGATAATCACTCAAATGTGAAGTACAAAGTGACTCGTGAGGTCTCACCACAAAATGAGTCGCATCGTAGGTGAGATCACATTGAGATAATCACCAAAATAGGTCTAAAGTCAAATGTTTGAGAAATTTTGTTTTAATCAATTATGAGTATTGTACTATGTTACTTATATTTCATTATAATATACTTTTTAAGTCAGTTTTCATGCATGAAAGTGACATTCAGGCAGATTTTCTGAGATGAATGTTCTTTTGTTTATATATTTTTTGATTGCTTTATGGGTGATTTTCTTAAAACTGTTTCCATACATGAGAACTGCAAATGCTCATATCTTTGGATCTACTTATCCAATGAATGTCGTTTAAAGTGTAGATTACAGTTTATATTGTGATCTATTAGAAGGTGCCAATAACTCAATTTTCTACCATGAGACTCATTTTGTGGTGAGACCTCACAGTTGGTGTAGGTGGTGTAAATTACTGTGCTGTGCACTGAACTGTAGAAGCTCGCTTGTCCCTGGTTCAATACAAAATCAAGCCACTCTCTTTTTGTTTTCGGCTAGAGTGTCAAAATACAAGTTACTTGAGCACTGTCTTTTGTATGAGACGTCCCATGTACAATATTGCTCATGTGCACTTCAAAAAATGCAGTACACTCTTTGAAAAAGAGTAGGGTATTTTCTCCCGGTGTACTGCCCAATCACCAGCAGAAGGACTCCTCTGGAAATAAGTTCGCTTTGTACTTTCATGAGTTATCCTTCACCGAATAAATTAAAGCAAAGCATTATTAAAAAGGGTGGATCTCAAAGGTGTTGGAAATTTGAGAAATAATGCCATGCTTTCTTTTACACATTCATGATTTTCTACTCCCTAGGGTATTTCATGTCATAAAGTACGTCCTAGTTTATACTGTCCTGTCCATGACAAGGGACTTGTGTGAACTAGTATATTGGGGTAGGTGAGCTGCCAAACTGTGCCAATGTTTCTGCTGTCAATCATGGCATTCCTGCACTGTCAGTTCTGTCGTTCCATTTGCACGACAAGTTGCACATAATATACATTTTTTTTAACCATAGGTTTCAAAAGACGATGGAGTAAGACCACAAACAACCAAAGAAGGCCTTGCTAAGCTAAGACCAGCATTTAAGCCAGGGGGTACAACCACTGCAGGTAAGAGAAGAGATACTTTATCAATTGGATCTGAGAGGCATTTAGCACAGTTGACTAAACAGTCACTTGTCCCTGGTTCAAATACATTGCACTCTCATTGTTTTTCAAATGGAACATCAATGCACTTGGTAATAGTGCACCATCTTTCAGATGAGATGTTAAGCTTTTATGTCCTCAGTGCAATATGACACTCGATAACATTTTATCTAGGCGCAGATTTAGTGGTGTGCGCTCCCCCTATTATCAGCAAAACTTAGCTGTGCCCCCCCCCCCCACTTATATTGGGAAAGCCGGGTCGGAAAGTGACCCCCAAAAGCATCGATAGACATGAATTTGAGCCAAATAGGGTACCAGAACACGCAAAAGTGTGGAAATAACCTTTTTATTTATCATCAAAACCAAATGGCCAGACCACGCCCACCCCAACCTGGGGAAAAGTGCGTTACCCCTTTCAGCGGATCCTGGATCCGCCCCTGTTGTCTACTATAGCAGCAACTGACATGCCAACACACAATAGTGCAAGTTCATTGATCTGAAAGGATCACTAATGAATTTCAAGTAAGAAAGTGTAATACATACTTCAAACAATGAGACAATCATGGCAGGATTCAATATTTTTACATAAATTATATCATCATCAGGAATGAAATTTTGTCCATAAAATTCCAACTTATAAGCACCAATGGCAAAAGTGTCACAAATCAACATTATAACTGATGTGTATTGCGGAGTTGAGCTTGACGTAGAAATTGAACACAGAGACGTCTTATAACTTTTAATTCAACTTTCTGAATCACATATTTCCAAGTACTGAACTATAAAAGACCTCTGGTCAACATGATGGCTACCGCTCAACTTCCTGAAAACTCAGACTTGTGGCTCGTTATTGTCATAATATGCAAATTACTACAGGATACTACAGAATTATTATTAAACTAAAATCACAATTGAGGAGAGCACTATAGGCCTGTAACTGAAAATTATTAATAATAATTACTGTATATGTTACTTTGTCATATTTTCCTTGTATACAGGTAATTCAAGTCAAGTGAGTGATGGTGCGGCAGCAGTATTGGTTGCTAAGAGGTCCGCTGTTGAGAGACATGGTTTGCCAATCCTAGGCCGGTTTGTTTCATTTGCTGTAGTTGGTGTTCCTCCACACATCATGGGCATCGGGCCTGCCTTTGCCATCCCTGAAGCTCTGAAAAAAGCCGGACTGACAATAGATGATATAGATGTTTTTGAAATTAATGAGGCCTTTGCTAGCCAGGTAATTGTTTTTATTTGCGTATAACAGTGACCTTTCTGGTGCAAATATACACTTAGACACTTATATAATTATCAAACTGGGGGTTTAATTCAACAGTCTATTATTAAATTTAGTGTAAGTTGAAAATATGTTTACAGAAAATATTAACAATTGTGAGAGGGTTGAGCAAACAAACAGAACTTAAATACTAGGGAGAAGCATAATTTAACTTAGCATATACCACAATATTTGGAGTGTTGAATCACAAAATTGGTACTTATTCAAATTAAGAGGGGCAATTCTTCAATTTGGGTGCTTATGACAAAATTAAGGTTTTTAAGGGCGCATTTCAAGAGTGGTTATTCGCTGGCCGATTTGGCATTTTGAAGTTATGAATCTGACTTTGAAGGTTCATTGTACCCTCTGTCATGATAGTGTTAATTTAAACTTTTGACAAACCAATCAAATTTACTGACCTGACTAACAGTTTCGGACACCTTGATCCTACAGTGTCCTTCCTCAGAGTGACGGCTCTGTTTTTATGCAATCCGTTCACCAGTAGGTGGCGGTCGCCTAACAACAGGGTTCATGGTCTTGTCTGTGTCTGATCCATATCGCCTCCTTGATGCATCTGATGGTTTCATCATCTGCTCTGTCTATGATCTTGTGATGTTTCCAATCAATGATGTGATTCTCTTTTACGGCATGATCTACTATACAACTCTGTTTGTTAGGCTGCTGAAACCTGCTGGTGAATGGATTGCTTAACAATAGAGCTTCACTGAGGAAGGACACTATAGGATCAAGGTCAGTAAATTTGATCGGTTTGTCAAAAGTTTAACTTGACACTATCGTATCTTCAAACCAGATGAACATTTTCAGTTATTCTCTGACTACATTCCAATTCTTATAGCAGTACAATTGTGTGTTATATAGTCATTTATGACATCACAAAGGTTGTATGACATCTAAATGCAATGCAACTCTGAATGAATAAATTACTTTGCCTTATATTGCTTGAAGATTTGCATGGTGAGATGTCAATAAACATAATGTTTGCAGCACACCACGTATGTAGTTGTCAGCTACTCAATATTTTGATCGATGTGCTTCGATCATCCTCAGGAGTGAGAGTGTTGTTTACTTTACCTTGAACCATCATTTTATTTTTTATTTCCACAGGCAACTTATTGTGTTAAAAAATTGGGCATTCCGAGAGAAAAATTGAATCCTCTAGGTGGCGCTATTGCTTTAGGCCATCCACTAGGATGTACTGGTGCACGACAGATATCAACATTGCTTTATGAGTTGAAGAGGAGAGGCAAAAGGTAGAGTTTCTTGTCTGTAACATGTTAATGTGCTGTAATTATTCTCACCTCCCAAAAGGTGGGTTTGTTGCTGTTTGTGTGGGTGTTCGCATATTTTGGGTGCCAACCGGGGACATTTGGTTGAATCAAGGAACAGTTAAATTACATGGAATACTCTCGAACAGAACATCAAAGGTACTATCCTCTATACCACTAATTACATTACGTAATCAACAAATAAGCAATTGCGGTCTCGACTAATGGTCTAGGCCTATGTTAAGCCAAGCTAGGCCCATGCCCTTTTCTCTATGGCTAGGGCCTGCTCTAAACGTATTAATATTGCACTTGAATATATTACTGAATATTAGGCCTAGTATTAGTTTTAATCATATTCATTTGAAGTAGGCAGGCTATGTAAATAACTCAATATGATTACGAGGAAGATGACAATTTGCTGTGTAATTTACTTAAAACATGGGCGACTTTGATGAAACATGGGTCCAATAAACGCCGAATATCTCTGGTAGCCACAAATGCTCGCTCACAGGATCTTGATCATTTGAAAGATAAAATATTAAATTTTTAATATATCAAAAGCTTAAAAAAACAAAAATAGGTCAACATAAAAACAACAAGTTTGAAGTCTAAGACCAAAAAACTGATATTGAGGGCGGTATTGTCGGTACCGTGCCTATAGGATCAAAGGGATGGACACAGCGGGTTGAGGAGCCAAAACAATAACTCAAAATAGAGAGTTAATTAAATAAACATGGCTCGCTAGAGTTTTCCATGTAATTTTACTGTTTCCTGATTGAATACACAAATAAAAATAGGAGATACACCACGAAAAAGGAATATTCTCAATTTTAGAACTCACCAAGATAACCCAAAATGAAGTTCCCCTGTTTTATTGGGTTTTTTTTTATGTTAGAGCATTGTCACCAATTTACTGGTTCTGGGTGTACATTTGTGAACAATTGTGTAAGATGGGTTTTCTATACACTTGTGTGTGTACGTTCTATAACGTTTAATGATTGTTCATCAATTGCATGGCACGAGACAGTTAATTAAAAGCATAGCCTATACAGTTAATTAAAAGCATAGCCTATACAGTTAATTAAAAGCATAGCCTATACAGTTAATTAAAAGCATGTGATATCATTCGTTGATATTTTTGTAGGGTAGTTCCTAGTTGGCATGAAAAAATGCATTTCCCCATTTGGTGTCGAAAGCATGTATGTGTGTTTGTCTGTCTGTCTGTTGTTCCACACTTATAGCTTTAAACTCTAGAAACAATACTGTTTTAGCAACAACAAACATCTGCCCATACAGTAGATGTTTCCCATAATATTTGTGTATAATTATCTAAATAATGGAATTTGGCCTACAATGTTTTTTTTTGTTTCCAAATCATTGCAACTAAACCACTTCAGAAGAAAAAGCACCAGAATATCATAAATAAATAGGCGATAGCATGTAGTTTTTTTTTGTTTTTTTTTTTCTTAAATTCTGATAAGTTTGAGCACCTCTTGTTTAGCTCTTTGGGTGAAGTAATTAGCTAAGCAAGATTGGAACTCATTCCACGATCCAAAAATGCTCCCCAGCCTCTGATGAGCATAGTACATGTGAAGTACTTTGCTCAGTAAAAATTTGATGCAACTGTCAAAAAAGTGCCATGTGTAGCTATTTGCTTATTAATAATGCTGTTTTGAATCAGGTGTGCTATGGACTTAATTGAAACCCTGTAACTCTTAGAAATGACTAGTAACATTTTAGTATAAAAGTATTGTTATTTTTCAGAGCATATGGTGTGGTGTCTATGTGTATTGGTACTGGAATGGGAGCAGCTGCAGTCTTTGAATACCCTGGACAATAAAATGATGAAATGGACTTTGATGGTTATTTTTAATCCCACTCATCCAAAGGCACATTTATAAATGACATAGCCGACTCATTCGTGCTGTCTGTATTGGTCAGTCGCATGATAATTATAGGTCTGTCCTTACAGACTTCAACAAGTTACATTGCAAGAAAAATATGATTACAGAATCTTTATTATTTTGAATAATTACAGTTAAAGTAGACACCTCCCACAGGACACCACCCCTCTTTCCTTCATATGATACAATAAGAAGTATATCTTTCACCACTAAGGCCACTCACCAATCATGTGACACCCCTTTTAAGGGGACATTTATTTTTATTCCAAAGGCATCCCTTTAGGGGTTCTATGCCTACTGCAGTACAGTATAATACACATTATATTTTGAGGCAGTCTATAAATAATATGAATATTTGTATTAATGGCAATTATGGGAGATTGATTATTAAAATTTAATTAGAATGGATGCTAAAAATGTCAGTGTTCACTTTAAAAGCCCAGTTTGTTTACCTTACAATTTCCAGTAGGTAATACTTTCTTTGATGAGATTTGTAAAGCTATGGTACAAACAAGACACTGGAATTTATAATCCTTCTTGTGTCCTGCCACTTTCTGTCCCATATACAGTATGAATCTCTCGGAAATAAACATTGCTAACATTTTAATATTTCAGCATTCAATTTGTCATCATGTTGGGTGATCCTCTAGTATCTGTTTTTATTATTTCAGCAACAAATTTAGAAATATTGGTAAAATATATTTTTTTATAATTTTTGACAAGAATATTTGCAAATAATGAATTTCATGTGTGGATGATAATGTTTAAATAAATATATTATATAATAAAATTTAATATGCAAGTAACTTTGATTTGTGGCATTTTTATTTACATACCTACTGTACATTCTGTTTTAGAATTTCCAGCTGTGAAATAAACTGTTCTACTAACAAACAGCGAAATAATGTAACGAGGGTTGGCACCGTATATTAGTGGTGCCGACTCTAAAATTGACCCCCAAATAAAAGACATACATTTGAATAAAAGACATAACATTAAAAAGTACATGCAGATAACCTTTTTTTTATTGCCAGTCGGAAGCCAAAAGCATACATACACCATGACCCACTCAAGTTTGAGAAAGAGCGTCTCTTCCCCTTCCCTAGGTCTGCCCCTGGGAACACATCCATTATAAGGGCAGGATAAATGAATATTCATTATATACTGTTTGAAGGGTTTTTTCTACTTTTTTAAGCCCTTTGAGACAACACTTGGTTAAAGCGCAATATAAATCAAACATTAATGGTGATATATCAGTTAATGATAACGTTACCACGTATGTAAGTGTTGAACTAACCGATATTTCGATAAATATTCTTCAATCATCACTCTAGACTTCCCCAAGTTGCTTGTATCTGTTTTTTTTTTTTTTTGTAATCTATGCCGTGCAACCCGACAAAAAAGGGACAATAAAAGTGGATAACAACAATAAATAAAAACAATAAGGCCTGTGAGATGGACTATCTTCACTTGTCAAGATAATTATAAAGTGCAGTGATTGAAACTTGGGTAGCTCCACAACTAACAATGTGGTGTGTATTTTAAATGCTGTTTTAAGCAATACAGATTGAAAAAGATTTGGAAATCTTTATCTCTAACGATATGAAGACAACTATTCAGTGTACTAGAGCAACTCAGAAGGCAAATACAGCTTTGAATATGATCAAACACACATTTAAGTACATAGATGTTGGTTTTCAGGTCTTATATAAATCCTATGTTCAACCACATCTTGAATACTGCATCCAAACATGGAATCCAGGTTTGAAAAAATATATCGAAACACTAGAAAAAAATCCAAAGAATACCAATGGTTTCAAAAATGAGTGCCTTGAAATACAGTGAACGGTTGGAAATTCTTGGTCTGTTATTGTTAGAGAAGAATTAGAGGAGATCTTATAGAGGTGTTTAAAATTATAAGTTTGAAAAAGTTGAAATCCGGATCAGTTCTTTGAAAGAAACAAAAGCACCAGAACAAGGGGGCATTCAAGTAAATTGTTTAAAAAGCAACTTATTAGACCCCTCATGCAGAGTATAGACTTTCACTCAGAGAATAATCACTATTTGGAATTACCTTCCTAATGATGTGGTGTCTGCACACTCAGTGAACTTTTTTAAATCACTACAAGATGGAAGTGGGATTTTTAAGGCCATAGAGGCATAAACATTTCCCACTATCAAGTATCAAAGTATAAGGTTTGGTTAAGTCTTAATTCTAAGATAGCAGTTCAAACAAACATATATAATTCACATACCCCTAGCTTCACAATTGGAGTAACAATTATGTAACATTAGTACCCAGTTATACTCCTCTAGGGCCTAGGTAAAGAAATTCCACTTGGATAAATGTCTTGCCAAAAAACAGAAGCAACCAACCAGTAATGTATAACCGTAGATTTTTTTTTTTAATGAAGCAACAATAAAGGCACTTTGTGCGTTTCATAATAAAAATAATTAGTCATTGAATATTGAAGGCACTCAAGGCGTCCCATAGTGGATTCAATGCTAGGCCGCTTTAGAGAATTCATCCGACGCGGACGGGTAATCACGCGGACGCCGTGCTGCTCTTCCCCTGAAATATTATTTGGACCCTGCTTCTGGGAAGCTTGGATTCATTTGAGCCTACATTTCCATCTCAAATGTCAAAATGAAAAAGATAAAAACGTTGATTGCAAGACAGGTAATTTGAATGAGATACAAAGATATTGGATGTGTGCAACATCTGTAATATATTTCTTTTCTAAATTTTTATATTTGCCCAAAATTATGGCGATGGTAAAATCGATTTATCCTACCAACCACCCGCCTCCTGCTGCTCTGGGCGTCCTGGCCATATAGCCTAGGCTAGCCTATGGTCTGTAGGTTTGGTTAGGCTAGGCCTAGCTTAGTATATAGTAGGCCAGATTAGGGCCTACCTAGTAGGTCCAAGTCTGGCCTCGATTATTTTTTCCGCCTTTCTTTAGTTAGGAGGTTAGCTCTATTATTTAAAGAGGCACACTTCCTTACGTAATTAAACCAAATTAAATTTGGGTAATTCCGTGTCAAATCAACCAAGAATTTTCCTCAATCTCTTGGATTTTTTTTTTCAAATTTTGGAATTTGGTTTGCGACCAGATCAATTGGCCAGAATTGAAAAACTTTTGGTTTCGGCCCACTAATTAGTGAGATACGTGTTGATGAACTTTTTGCTAATTAGCAATACCTCACACATTTAGTAACCATCTCAGTAAGTATAAAACCCATAAAGATGAGTCTCATCTCATTTTAAAGCTAAAAAATGGCTCTATAAAATTACATAGCACATTATGCTATGTGAATTTTTAACGGGAATTCTAAAATATAAAGTTCGAAGTTAAAAAAAAAATATCACTTTTGTTTTTCTTTAAACTTTTGTGAGATATGTATCATGGTATAAAGAAGATATCCTGAAAGTTTGAAGATGGGCGCTCAATTAGTTTTTGAGTTGGAAGCGTTTTAGTGTGAAATTTAGGCGAAATTCCAGTTTTGGTGCCTAATCACATATTTAAATTAGGATAGTGTCTATTTTTAATTATTTTTAATAGTGCAGGATGTGTAATTTTCAAATCATTGGAAACTTTAATGACAGTATTAGCTATGAAAGTTAATATTACTAGTTTTCTTTATGTCCAATGTTTATAATAAATTGTATGCTTGTATGGGTTTTAATCATTATTTTAAGAACTAATTTAATAACATTATTTTTGAGATTGTAATCGCTTCAGTTCTTGTTAGGGCTAGGGGATGAAATTACCAGATTTACACCAATTGATACAATTCAGTTTGTCATTCTAGTTTTTCACAACAATGATGCTTTTAAAGTGCAAGAATTTTATTTAGTTGTTTGTTTTTTTTTTTATTTTTTGATTAGGCTAACAGAAGTCGAGAAGATTATAGTCCAACGGAAGAGAAAGAGTTCAGCCATGATCAATCTGAACCTGTTTATAAATACAAGGTATTTAAGTTTATTGATATAATACTTCTCATATATTTTTAAAATAACACAGAATTTCAAGGTTTCGTGCCAAAATGATGGTTTTGCGAGAGAGAGAGAGAGAGGTACGAAAATTTCTGTTGATTTGCAAGGTCAACATCTTCAACATTGTCACTGTACTGTATTTTAAAAAAATCTTTCATATGATACAAGAGTAGCAAGTAATTCACCAATTACAGGAGATATATGCTTTAAACTAAGACGCATTATGTACTTTAAGCCGCTTCTCACTGAGAGCTCTGACCTCATGAGTACCATGACGATTTGGATGGGTTTCGGAGATGCTATATGGTTAGGAATTTTTTTTAGGCCATCTCACCGACAACCACCGCTTGCACAACTATTATTGGGAGGCTTGTACAACAAAAGTATGACCTAGACATGACATTAATACAACTATACCGACTTAACCCTCACTAAAAGACACCACAGACTCTCCCAAGACAATGCCGACTTTGACATGAGTTCAACACAGATTGCAATGTGTTTGTACTCTTGACTGTACAACTAAATTTGGTCTTGGTCAACTTGGGAGACCATCCCGATCATTTTGAACACTTCAAAACCAGTCAGCTCAATGGGACCATGTAACTACTTTTCGGAACTGTCAACAACTGCCTTGGAGATCCTACTAGTAACACAGCTTTCATGTCCTTAACGACTCACAATTGTTTTCAGTCATCAAGAGTGTGTGAGTGTTGTTTACAGAAGTGAGAATAATCCTAGCACTTGGTCAGGGTTGGCCCATATAAGATTTACTAATATTTTAATATGGTTCCATTTTTTTAAATTAGGAAACAAGAGAGATTGCATCAGACCCACTTGCAGAGGCAGAGGTAAGCACAATCATTCATTAGACAACATATCTCAGCCCATAGCAATCCCCTTCTGTAAAGAAAAAAATATATATAAACCATCCTGGTATGTTGAAACTAAATTGTAGACTCTTTAGAAGATCATAGCGGACTTGACATCACAGGTCAAGAAATTCACTCCTTGTCCATCTATCTGCTGCTAAAAGTTTTGGTACACACAACTGAAAATTCTAGATATGATAAATTTTGTGTAGTGATGTAAAGTTTAACTTTTCTCAACTACATTACCTACACAGATGAACTTTCATACTGTTTATGTAACTTGTTTGTTTCAGGTAATTAACAGTATAGAGAAAATATATTTTAATGATGAGACCTTTGATAGTAGCCTTTATGAATTACAGGTAAGAAAATTTGATAAAAAATAGTGTAAACAATATTGTGCTTGCTGTGATATTATTGATGGTATTATTGATGGTATTGCAAAACTGCAATAACAATAAAAGACCAAGACATTTTTTTTTTGGGTGGGGGGGAGGGGTTAGGTATGTTATTATGCTTGGTGAAGGTGGTTTGGGCTACCCACCCTCATAGTAATTCACCAAAAGTTTATTTTAAGACCTTCCATCCAGTCTGACTTTTACCTGCCACCCTTTAAAAGCCTTTGAGAAATACTACTGCTTTTAATACTTTTGCCACCCAACCTTAAATATTTGTTTTCCACTATTTTTTTTCTAACTATATCCATACTATTTATAATTATTTATTTATGGGAAATATGTTTCGTTGGTAGTCAGTGCAATAAACATTAAATTCTGTGTTGTATACTTTTTTTAGAAACTTAAAGATGATGAAAAACCAAGTTTATCTGAAATTGATGATGACCGAACTAGACTGAGGGCACAACTTCAATCAGTGAGTATAAACAATTTTGATAATTTAAAGTAAGGTATGTAAAGTCAAAATGTTTCAATTTCACTGGAGTGGAGTTCTTGGTGGTTAGTGTGCTTGGCTTCCAATCCTGTGGTTCCAGGTTCTCTCATGCGTTCTTACAGAACTGTTCTCTAAGCCTCATAACGAGACTTGGTTTAAAAAGTATGATGAGTAAACATGTTATTGGATGTGACACACAATTCGGTGGATTCGCAAATGGTGCGTCACCTATCGGCTGTTGCGGACAAAAATCCGCATAGCCTTATGTGAAAGGTCGATATCGACGTAAGGCTGAGCTAGCAGCTTGTTGGCCTCCATCCACCTTCAAGCTGCCCAGCCTGCATATTGTGTGTAGACTTTCCGTGTTTACCATCTAAGACTCAGGGGCGCAGCCAGAGGGGGGGGTGTGGGGGGTCAGGACCCCCCTAAAAT
>JAOTQE010101908.1:0-13843 GCA_025631205.1 Nesometra sesokonis
GGTGGGCTGGGGTCTTCAACTTCCAACAACCTTGTGTCAATGCAGTCACCAAAGAAAACATAATCACATGGATTCAGTGGAGGATCTAGGATTTGGAAAAGGGGGTGGCTGTCAAGGTACGTAGCACCGAGCGGGGATGGGCATATGAGGGGATGCTCCGCTTCGAAAATATGAACATTTTTTTAAAAAATTGAACTGTTTGGCCACTTTATAGAGGTCTCTGGCCTTGATAATGTCGGCGTTCTGTAATTTTCCTTGTTTTATTTTTTCCCCTTATTTTAATTTTAAATTTTTTTCTGAGAATGAAGTGGTGTGGTTAGCCACCCTATTCACCACTAGATCCGCCACTGGGATTACTACAATGACTGCAGTAGAAATAGTTGGTCATGGCCCCTTAAATCTTTTTTATTGCTGTTAATCAGACCATTTTCGTACTTTGGTTACTTTATTTTTCTTGTTGGATAGTCCCTTTTATTGGACCATCCAGTGGAAAAAGAATGATAAGATGCATATTTTATAATACATTTATATAGATTATTTATATATCTATTCAAGCCCGTAACCAGGTATCCCTAAAAGGGGGTCCGCCTATGGGCCCCGGTGGGGTCAAGGGGAAATGCCCGTGAGGGAGCCAGAGCCGATCTGTACTCTAAGGCATATTAGTTATAATATAACTAATATGGATGATTTTAGAATAGTATGAGTGCAGTAATACTGTACTGCCTACAGATGCAAAAATAGGAAAAAGGGTTTGATATTTCAATATTGGTAGTGTGGGAGTTAGATTTTCAAAGGGGGTTTGCTGAAAAGGGGGGTTCGTACGAACCCCCAGTAACCCCCTGGCTACGGGCCAGCTATTATAAATAATTTCAACAGTTGTTAAATATTTATTTCAACATAAAAAATGATGAAAAAGTTATTTAAAAAAAATTGACTATTTAGAGAAAATATGTAGGTTATAACTTTGAACAGTGTTTAAAAATATTCCCCCCTAACTTTGTACCACTAAAAGATAAAAATTACATTTTTACTGTGCCAAGAGTTCGGGTAGTGCCAGTGGATGCTATCTCTGCAATGATAATGTTGAGGTTAGGGTTGGCCTATCTAGGGATACTAACCATTGCGGAGATAGCCTCCACTACCGGACATCTAGCCACAGTATAAAACAATTAACCAAAATCTTTATTATTGTTTCTGACTTTCATATTACTTCAACAAGAGCTAGTTAACTTCAAAATTAATTGTTTTTGTGATTTAAATCATAGATCTAAAAGATTGTAAGTTTATTACAAAATTTACTTTTATATAGAGAAATATTAAACTTGAATTGCATTACAGTATAACGACTGAAATAACTATCACTTTTTGACTAATGACTCTACTTTGTTACCGTGTTGCTTTTTAATACGTAGATAAACTTAAGCTTAATTTTCTTTTATTTCCTATCGGCATATCAGGTTTGTAAATTCTTCCAAATGTTTTAATGATTAAGAATAAGTCATGATATGAAATTACCGATATGTTTACATCTGTTTTTATAGCAAGGTTTTGCACAGTATAGGTATACGGTACATGCAGTAAATATACTTAAGTTATTTCTTTATCACTGTCATTATTCAATGGCATGGGCCTACTTTAATTTGCCATCAGAAAAACATGGGCTTAAAACGTCAAGCTGTCAAAATATAAAATAAATCCATAGATATCGGTCTATGATTTTTCATTTCCAGATAAGCCAAGTGTTTATAGTAACATTAGAGACAGAACCTGTACAGGCGTATTTTAGTGTAATATGGCTATAGTTTAAATGAGGTAGGCTTGGTTACTTGGAGCTGAGTTTTAAGCTGCGACTCTTTAATGGAAATCTGTTATTAAACAAACAGGAGAGAGCGGAATAAAGTCATCGGCCATTACTTGCATGTCAGACAGATAGCAAGCCTTCTTATTAGCATGTGACATAGGTCTTTGTATGTTTGCCTTTGGTAATTCTTTTTTTAAATAATAAACCAGGTTGCTTTTGGTAAAGTTGGCTTTTACAGCGCATATAATAGTGTACAAAGAAGTTAGGTAAAAGCATATTAAACTACATAAGCAGAACCTCTATTATATTGTAACCTAGTTTTTACTGTATATAAGTTATCTCTAAAATCAAAAGAACTGACCCCAAACTTTAAAATCAGTGTCAAGTTTTTTGCCTTATTTTTCTCAACTTTCATATCTCCTAACTTTTTTGTTAAAGGGCATTCCGTCCAAAACATACCCCATAATTCGAACTTCTTTGGAAATTTACCTGTTAATTATTTCTAAAATATTATAAACATGGTTAGTTACTTGCATATCTCTTTATCTATTAAAAATAAAAGCTAGAGTTATTAAACTTTATTTACCCAGACATACAATTATTTTCCCTCAGTATAATTTAGGGAGGTGTAATTGTCCTATCTACACCTCCTCTGCATCCGCCCAGGGTAACCATTCTATCCCATTCCAAACATTTACCATTTCCCACTACCATTCAATTAATAACCAAATGAGACTTGAGGTCATTCAAGATTCAAGATTGAGCTATTGAGCTATTATCCACCAAAAATATAATGTAATAAAAAGGTAAAGCTAGTCCCATATTCAATACTGAATGTAGGTATGTTTTGGGAAAAAACCAAAACCTACTAACTTCAGGGACAGATCCAGGATGTGTAAAGGGTGGGGGTGCACTTTCCCATATGTGAGTGTGTGTTGTTCTCAGATTCAGATTTCATGCATACTGTAGTAATAGTCTTTGCATAATATGGTTGCAGGCCACAGGATTTGCTAGTAACCAGTGGCGGATTTAAGGGGGGGGGGGGGCTTAACAGGCTTAAGTCCCCCTAAAATTGACCCGAAAATTTGTTTTCCGGCGCAAATGACAAATAGAGTTATAAAAATAGATGTGTCTGTATGTGGGTAATTTAGGACGTGTGTGTGAATCCAAGGAGGTTTTTTTTTTGCTTGTCATCAAAACAAAATCGGGATTGAAGCCCCCTCTAAATCGCAATCCTGGATCCGTCCCTGGTAACTATCATTTCCAGTACCGTGTGGTTGCCGTGACCAAAACATCACAAAAACAAAAATCGTTTTCCATATCTGACCTAGGCTAGTTAGCCATACCTATAATTTTCATGAACATAAAAGCAAATATGTGAAATTCTGTGGCCCGGATTGCATATTCACTTTTGAACGTGCGGACCATCCAGGTCCTGCCTGATCTGGTCACATGATTTATTCTGCACTCATAAAGCCTGGAAGCCTGAAAAAGATCTGTCTGTAGATAGCGGGCCTAATTTCTAGTCATCACTAATTTACTTGGTCAATCTCGGATTTACTCTACTGTTATGTTTATATATAAATTAAATCTTGCATTATATGGCTATCTTCCATTTTGATGGGTTTGGCCCATATGCCTTTTTAACTATATAAATATTATATAATAGCTTTTTCTAATCTCCTTTCCAAGATAAAATACAGATGGAATAATCAAATTTGAAAATTAGATCACTAATATAATGAGAGCACAGATAAATCCTTAAGCTCTTTGGTAGATATGTCCAAATGGGTCTATATTAAGAAAACTAAAAATCCAGGTAATTAAAGTCAGCAAAATGCAAATATAATTCTTCTAATTATATCAAAATAATGCTCTTGTAATCTTCTAACTTTCGATATATTCACAAATGCTATTTAATCAAAGCTATAATCTCTACTGGATTACAACAACCAATCATTGTTGATACTAAAAGTAGTTTTTATGTTTTTACAATTCTATATGGAATCGTATTGTTGTTTCAATTTTATTTTTTTACTGTAGTCTGCTGAGTGAAATCTAAATGTTTTTTTTTAATATTTCAACTTAAAACGGGTTTATAGGAAAGTGATCTCTAACAGAATCACTTGCCTGAAGAAGTTGGCAACCAAAAATTAGCACCGGGCAACCAGATTTTTTTAATTTGTTTCCTAATGGGCAACTGCTAAATTAATATGTGAACTACAACTTTCTTACATACAGTTTGGAAAAAAGGTACATTTCTCATGCACAGCATATAAATAAATTTCATTCAGTCAAGAAAACTTTTTTTTTAAATAGGCAACAATTTACTTAATTTTAAGTAACTCTGCCTTTTTTGATATTAAACAAATTTTGAATTTTGAGTCGGTCGTGCTTGAGGAACACAAAGTTTTTTTTAGGTCTTATGTTAGCGTTGCAATTCTGAATAAAATAATTATATAGAAAATGAACGATCAGGTACAGCAGAACCTCAATTTTACCTCAATTTTATGAACCCTCAATTTTACATTTTAAATTAAACTAAAAATGGTATGTATTAAGCTTTAAACTTAAATTTTAACTGGACGTGGTGTTAAAAATGTGTTCAAATTAACCAATTAACTATTTATAGTTTTTTGTATACTTAAAATCCTCTAGGCATAAACAATGGGTAGTAGTATATAGATGAGGAAATAAGTAATGAACAAACTTATAAAAAGACAATAACTCAGTTTTAGAAAACCCCAGATTTACATACCCCTTCTGGTCCTTACAGTATGTAAAATCAGGGTTCCATTGTACTTTATTATAACTTTACTTTAAGGGGATAAGTGTTCCAATTTTTTTATAGATTTGTTGATTTTATCTTAGAACAGTCAGTTTAATAGTATTACAGTCAACACTCCCTAAACCAACTACCTGAAAAACCATATGAGGCATGTCTTGGCAAAACCACCAAGTTTTGGCAAAATTGAAAAATGGAGATGTAAACCATATTTACACTTATGGTAAGCTTTAAAATGAGGGGTCAATTATCAAAATCGGACATCTATAACCAAAGGTATGGACCAAAATAGACAAAAGGTTCCTATGTATTTGTTTATATTTTCTGTTGTTTATTTGCTTCTTTCTCAATAACTTCCTGTGCGACAACTTGGTGGTTTTGCCAAGCCTTGCCCATATTACACTTTAAAGACCCATTTCATCCAAAATTCTATTTTGCTAAAAAAAAATTAAGACCTTCTAAATTTGACTATATTGTTATTTAATTTATAAAACATAATACAGATTTGCCTTGTTTATGTTGCTTTATCTAAACATTAAAATATAAAAAATATAGGGGATAAATCTTTGCTTTAATTTCGTGAACAGTCTAACTATAGTAACCAATGGTGAGCTAATGTTGGTCGTGTGTGCCGCGTGCAAAAATGGAACTCATAATGGAGAGAATAGCCTTTGAAAAAAATAACTCTGTTAACATGGTAGATAATGGTAGTAACAAGATAGATTAAGGTAGTTAACAGGGTTAACCCTATAAAAACTACATATCAAGGGATACTACCAAGGATTATTTCCGGAATGCTCTACAAGTATACATAGGAAAATACAGCCAGTATTTAGAAAAAACCTTAAGGCATTAATACCTCAACAGACAGGGTAATTATATACTACCTTACTAGGTTGTTCTCGGTGGTTCTAGGTAGATCTCCCTAGTCAGAGGGTGTTATTTATTTCAAAGGGAAGCCTTGGTGACATTCGCATGAATATGATCTACAGCCTACTTCCTTAGCAACGGGAAATAAAGGAATTGTCTAAGCCTAGCCTAAAAGAATAAAACTAAAAAGTGTTCATTTAACTGTGTTTATTATTTTAAAAATGATAACCAGGTAAATTTCCAAAGAAATTATTTTTTTTTGC
Organism: Nesometra sesokonis; assembly: GCA_025631205.1. Lineage (NCBI taxonomy): Eukaryota > Metazoa > Echinodermata > Crinoidea > Comatulida > Antedonidae > Nesometra > Nesometra sesokonis. Next base: position 5,720 of record JAOTQE010101908.1, read on the forward strand.
GATTGGAAGCAGTGCATCTTTAAACCGGACCGTCAGTTTTGGAAGAGATATGTTGTATCATCTATGTTGATTTACTTATAAATTTAAATATTTTATGTTTGATAACTATTAATTAATTATGTTAATAATTAACAGGAATAGTATACAGTGCTTTTCTTATAGTTGGGAGTCTGGGCTGGAAAAAAAATAATTTATATTTCAATGTCAAGCAAATCATGTTGAATATATAATTTTTTGTGTACAGAATATTTATTGAACTATGAATTAAATGTTATTAAATTAAAAGACCAGATTGAAGGGTGGATCAAGGATTTTGTGTTAGCTCTGAATTCGCTTCCCAGTTGGTTATAAAGAACCAAAAGGTACTGGGTGTGGAAAACAGGATTTCTTGCATAGAATAAGACACCATTCATAGAAGCCTATAAGAAGAAAGACTATCTAATGTGGCTATAGAGGTCGCCTAGACGAGTCTAACTTCATCTTGAAACATATAGAGAGATTTTAAAATATTATATAAAGAAGACTTTGACTGTACACATTAAACATTTTGTATATAGGATAAAGGTTTTATGTTGTAAAAGTGTTTGTTAAATTTGTATGATTAAGACTAGGTTTAAATGTGTTATTCATAAAAATAATATAATGTAATAAAAACAAGGTAAAAGATTGAAGGAAGAAAAGGAAATAAATCGTGGAACAGCTCAAAAATGTTTCCAAAAATAAATATAAAATATGTTTTTATACATAATTTGGGGACACTAATCATCAGAGGCTAAATGTCCAACGAGCCTATCACGTTTCATAATTTAAATTCAAATTTAAGCCTTGAACCATGAAAAAAGTGGAATGTATCCTGATGTGACTTGGCCAGCAAAAAACAAAACAAAAAAAAACATTTGCACTAATTTAACCAAAATACTACTACTATATTTACAAGTTATTTGTCATTATAACCTATAAAAAATATTTTTTAGATCAGGGGCTTCAAAATTAGAGATATAGGGCTATGTTTAATATTAATAATGCAAGACACATTATTTACATTAATTTTAAAAAAATATAACATTATTGTAATATTTGTTATTACAAACGAACTCAGTAAATGCAAAATTATTGATAAAAACAAAATTGAAATCAAACAATGCTACTGCACCTGTGTTCCATAGTTCTAGTGTCTTAGTAGTGGCAACCAATTATGAAATAAACTGACAAAGTCCACTTTTCCTACCGTAAGTGAAATTATTTCTAAGTCAAATTTATTTTTCATGCCAGATTAATACGTTTTCCACTATTTAACAATTTCTCAGTTAAATTTTTTCAATAGCCGATATTTTTTCCATGCTACTTTGGATTCGACTTCGAAAGTTTCACTGTACACCACTTTGTGACACTTATCTATTTGGCCCCATAAAATTAATTATTAGTTTATCACCCTACCAATCATAAAAACAAGGGCGGGAGGGTTTTTTTTAATCGACACTGGGGTATTAGATTGTCCATCACTATTTTAGACATGCAAATACGAGTACAGCCCACCAGCCTGCAGCGAATATTGGTTATTTTAGGTTCCTAGTTGTGTTGAAAATCCACAGCACTTCAACCCACAAAACGATCGTTTGAATAGTAAGACGAGTAAAAAAAAAAACAAAAAAAAAACGGGATTTCCCCAAAATTGATGCGCGTGGGGGTGATAAACTAATAATTTTTTATGGGGCCTTATCACATATTAATGTACTACCATCTTATAACTTTTTCAATTTTAATGATTAATAAAATTTGAAGAATAAAATAATTAATACCTATGGATGCTGCAAAGGAGTCCACTCTCTCCACCATAGTATGTAGATTTTCATCGTTATTCTCATCATTAGTAAGTTCTATCTCACCAACTTCATAACCAAAATCTGTTTTATCAAGATCAACTTGAAAATCATTTATTTTATATGTCTTACGAGTTGTTACAAATCTTGCAAACTCAAATAAAGTTTGGCTAATATCAGCCATCTCTGCATCATCAGAAGTGGTGGCTAAAGCCGGAAAATTATGGACTAAAAATGAAGCAATTTCTTTATCGGAATTCAATTCTATGTACTGACACGTTAAACTGCTGCAACGTTCTATAGGAGGGTGTTTAAGTTCCCATTTTCCTTCTCTTTTCCGAAGCCATGTATCTGCTAATGCCAAGTCATAATTCTTTGTGTCAAAATAGGCATCTGAAAATGACACTTCTTTTTTTATTACGCCTCCAATTTGAATCAATTTTAACTCGCTATCTTTATGAATTATAAACTTTTTTTCAACTTCTAAGCCCATTATTTACTAGGCCTAGCTAATATTATTAGTTGTATGCTCGATAAAAATAAATACGCCTAAAATTGTAGGCTTAGACTTCTGCCTATTCTAAGCCTAAAGAAAATAGTGCTACCGCATGGTATGCTCAGCAAGCCTTTCGATTCTCAGTCTGCTCTGCGTAGCCAACCTAGCCTAGCGTAATGTATCGCTTGCAAAATCCTTATAAACTTGCATTTTCGGATTCAAGTAGATTACTACTCAATTCTGTTTGTCTGTCTACTAAAATTAGTATCTTTTGAAAATAATAGAAGGCAAAATTTGATTGTTCCGTTGCGTTTTTAAGCTAAAGATTTCGTTTTCTATCGAGCGTCGCTCACTTTTGTTTACAATTTGTCTACATGTGGCTTCCCCGACACGTCACTTCCTCTGTCCTTGACCCTGTGATTCGCCAGACGCTATTTGCATGTGTAGTTGTTTGGAAAAGTAATTAAGCACCGGGTTAAGACGATCTCGGCTTGCGGGATTCAATGCTTAGCAGTTAACATAAAGTTATGCAAATGTTCATCTATCTTTCATATTCAAACTAGTTATAAACACACCATTTTGCTTATTATCATGTCCTCACACTAAGTTCAAATTAAGTTCATGCTTAGGACGCGCGACAAGAGATTATAGCAACTCGTAAGGTTTTCTGAGGTCATTTATATTGTGGCCACGTGATCTGTCTACGCTGTTGACGTCGCGTAATATTTGCGGCTATTTCAAGAGAGAGTTTTCTACGAAAATCTCTACCACTACTCACTACAGTCAGCCAAGCTGAATGTACAGCAAATCACCACTCACTTCTCTGTCGCTCTAGTATGCACATCCCTTGATTCATACACCCGAGTTGCTTACTAGCGCATTAGGATAAAATGGGGTCTGGGGTAAAAATTGGCTCTATGCAAATGAGTTAAGCACATCAGTGACTTTCGCTGGAGGAATTAACCTTGGTTTTCTGTCTCAATGATGAGGATTTCCCGATTTCAATTTACACCCCTCACTTCGAGAACCGCAACGGAATTACTTAGTATCATCCATCCATGTTTTGCTAGAGGTTTATTTTGCTGTTAAGCATTTGCTGGAATTATTGTTTTCTTATGGGCGGTGTTGTTTGCTAAAGTAAATATTTGACAGTGGGCATTAGTGGGTGAAAGAATATGTAAATTGTCTTACACCTATTACGCATGCCCATTGATTATCAGCGCTCTCTGCCATTTTGGAAATAATTAGCGAATTATGCCGTGGCTGACTGATTGGGCATGATTCGCTCGCTCTTTTCTCTTCGAAAACTTACACAACATTGTATTGATTGCGCGCGAAACACCTCATCGCTCGAAGAATACTTCTATATTTACCAAGTGGAGAAGTTTCGTATTCAAGCGCTTTTTGGTTTTCGAGAAAATGTAAGTTTAATTCTAGTTCTCTTGAGGGTAAATGTTTTCCTACACCGCGGCTCTGGGAACTGCTAATTACCGCCGGCCTTAGCAGTCGATAATTAGGAATGTTGCTTAGCTGGCTGTGTATTACGGATCTTAAATTGTGTGAAGTTGCATTGTTCTAGACTATCATCATGCCAGGTAATTTTAATTTAAATTTGCATTGTGATTTTTGCCGGAAAGTTGGCCTCCAAAAAGTTTCACGTAAGTTTTGTTTTAGTTTGTTGTTTTACCTGACTTACTAAGCTGTCTGTCTGCTGTTGGCTGACTGTGCACCCATGCGTTGGAATTGCTACAACAGGTACCCAGCCTGGCCTAAGTACGTGCTTAACTTGCGGGAATTGATTGCCTGTTTACTGTTCATTCGTACGGGGATATTTTCAGATTAGTGATAGTATTTTAGTTTGTTTTTATCTGGTGGTAACATTAAATTATTTATAGCGAATTTTGAAAACGCGACAAAAATAGAAATGATAATTGGAATACACACTGTTGTTATCTTGTCTTAGGTATTATGTGTGGTGGGTGCATGTTGGATTTAGGCAGCCTGGGGACAGATTAGTGAATCTATGCCTAGATTAGGAGGCCTATCGATGGACATAAGCTAGGCCCACTGGCTTGCAAATTAACAAAAAACTAGCGTTGTTGTGATGGTGTACCCTGTGTTTCTATTTTGGTCTGCACACTCACTGTAATAAGCGGCTTCAGCCAGGCCTTGAGGAGCCAACTTCCTCCAATCTCTAGTCAAGCCAGTCATGTTCTAACTCGCTTCTGCTTGTTTATCTAGGCTTAGCACAATCTCATCTGTCTCAGTAATGAAAGAAAATTAATACTATATTATTTTGTATTGAAATAGGTAATAATTTGTTATTCAGGAAACTACATAAGTTAGTGAAAATAACATGGTGTTAGTAAAATTTGTAAACAAATATTACTAAAAAAACACAATGTTATTAATATTTGTAAACAAATCAGTGGGTAATAATTATATTAGAATATTTTTATTTTTAATTCTAAATAAATTTAATCCCAAGTTTTTGTTAATAATTGACATAATTTAAAAATTTTATTTTTACAAAGGAAATCCCAACATAATAATTATTGTACATTTGTTTAATTTATAGTAAAGTGTAAACATATTAATTAACAGAAGTAATGAAATAATATAGATTTAAAATATCTACATATATATTTTTGATAAATATGTTGAAATTTTAAAAGTTATATCAAAAAATCATAGCTTTATTTTATTTAGGAATCTTTAAAAAAAACCTTTGGAGTCATAGAATAATTTAATTAAATATATATTCTAGAAAACCGCTTTCCATAGATATACATATTTTAGGCCTCTCCCTGTAGTGTCAAGTCTCATGTAGGCATTATTTCAGTACTATAAACTTGGACATTACCTTTTCTAGTTTATATTATAATATAGTATTATAATAACAGTAGCCCTGGTTAATCCAAAAATTATATCTATTTTGATGAGAATGTCAATAATATATTTTTACCATAAATTTATAACCTAAATATTGTAGTTTATGCTAAATTACATTAGTAATGATTATATAGATATATTTCTGACAATATAAATAGTACTATTCTAAATATTATATTTAGTGTCAATTCCATTGTATTTTAATATACTAGAAACATAGTTAATAACATTTGTTGATTTATATACTAAAATATAGGTATTGTAATATGTAATATGTTAAAGAAGTCTATTATGTTTAGTGTCAAGGTCACTGACTGTTATACTGTAAACTTGGAAATAACACATTTTGTTTACTATAATATAGTCCTCTACTGTAGGCATATATAATTTAAGTAGAAGTATAGTAACATTTGATAAACTATGTTACTGTCGTATTCTATTTTGTTATGTTTGTAGTGTAAATACCAGTGTATATAAACATAGTAAAACATAGTATTATAGTATATGTCACAATGTTGCTATAATAATAGCTTTAAATTGTAGAGCTATGTATTAGGGCATTTACAAGTATAAAATACAGTAAAAATTGATAACCTAGATATTACTATGTTCATAAAGTCATGGTGATTGTATATAAACATGAATTGTCTAGTATGGATCTAGTACTATATGTATGTAATATCAGTCACTATATAATTATATTATAGAAATATTTAATAACCTACCTATTGTAGTAGTAAATATTCTATTATGTTCATAAAGTCATGGTGATTGTATAAACATGAATTATCTAGTATGGATCTAGTACTGTATGTATGTAATATCAGTCATTATATATTATTATAGAAATATTTAATAAACTACTATAGATATTTACCAATCACATTGTCAAGGCCATAGTATATTTTCACAATACATACCATTCTGTGAGTGTTTATAGCAGGGTCTATATAATAGCATATTTACTATACATGCTCTATTAAATAAATGCCTAGCACCAGTCATACTGTTCAGTAATATTTAATAACCCATTCACTTGTAGGCTTACTATATTTATCAAGCATAGTGCCAAAGAGTATATTTAACAATACATACCTGTCTGTGAGTGTTTATAGTAGGGTCTGTATAACAGCATATTTACTGTACCTATGCTCTTAATATATGTCTATACTAATGCATCAGTCATAATATTGTTATAGTAATATTTAATAACCTAGATTTTCTTTTAGGCCTACTATATTTATCAAGCATAGTGCCAAGGCCATAGTATATTTAACTATCACATACCTGTCTATGTGTATTTATAGTAGGGTATATATTATCACTGTACTCTAGTATTTTGATAAACTTAATAATGGATAAATTACAGTGAACTTCCTCATGCTAAATTAATATATAGTATAGTAATATTAGATTGTATTATATTTATCAATCATAGTATCATGACCATGGTATATTACCTGTCTGAGTGTATAGTATTTATACAATGTATTCACTGTATCCCATGCTATATGCCTTCAGTACTATATAGTATCAGTCACAGTATTGCAGTAAAATTTAATAACCTAGATTGTAAGTACTATATTTGTCAAGCATAGTATCAAGGCCATACTATATTTAACTGCACATACCTGTCTATGTTTATATAGTAGGGTCTATATTATCACTGTACATAATGTAACTTCCCCATACTAAATTAATACAAATACCTTTATATAGTACTGTTCAAAGTGTCAGTTCAATAATACATTCGATAACCTAGATTGCAAGTACTATTTTATCATAGGGTCAAGGCCATAGTATTTTAACTACACATACTGTACCTGTGTACATTTATAGTGAGTCTATTTGATCACTGTTGATAACTTAAAGTGAATGTAACTTCAACATTCTTAAATTAATATGAACACCTTTATATAGTACTGTGCATAGTTTCATTAAGATAATACTAAATTATAGTAATATTTGATAACCTAAATTGCAAATACTATTTTATCATAGTGTCAAGGCCATAGTATTATAACTACTCATACCTGTCTGTATTTATAGTGAGTCAATATTATCACTGTTGATAACTTAAGTGAATGTAACTCTCCCATTCTTAAATTAATATGAACACCTTTATATAGTACTATGCATAGTGTCAGTATATAAATAATACTATTTTAGTAATTGATAACCTAGATTGCAAATACTATTTTATCATGTTGTCAAGGCCATAGTATATTTAGCTATCATACCTGTCTGTTAGAATTAGTTTATTTACTACTATACCTCATGGTATATTAGTATAAACACCCTTTATTTAGTAACTGTATAACATCAGTCACAATATTATTATAGTAATATTTAATAATCTATTAGATTGCAAGTCCTATTATCAATCATAAGGTCAAGGCTTTATTTAAAATCACATACCTGTCTGTGAGTTTTCATAGTAACTATATTATAATCTTTTCCCTATACTCTGTTTTGATAAATTTCATTACTATTATTGTTGTTATTTTTATTATTGTAATTATTAAGGTGTAAATTTTGCCCAACCTGATGTGGAAAATGTACCGAATACTCAGTATGTTTGAGAACACTTGTGAAAAAATCTTCGCAAGTGGTTCTCGGGTGGGACTCAAACCCACGATCTCCAGATCACCAGCCTGGCACTGAGCTTGAGCTTAGTGTCTGAGTTAGATTCGAGCCCAATGAAGCAGCGGGTACTACAATGTGAAAAATTATTATTGTTGTAATGTTACAAACAACTAAGTTTGCGTCAGGAGAATCAAGGTGTAAACTGTAAGTTTTGCCCAATCTGACGTGGAAAATGTACCGAATACTCAATACGTTAGACTTGCTCCAAGTCTGTATATTATATTTTCAATTTTTTAATAAAGTGCGCCACCAACGGATGATAAAGTTTTA
>JAOTQE010101919.1:0-13842 GCA_025631205.1 Nesometra sesokonis
CAACTATGGCCTCTAAGTTGTCATTTTTCGGAGTTTCAGTACTCATATTCTATTTAAGATTAATCAGTGGATCTTATACGAAATAGAGTATCAATAAAATCCATAATCACAGATTAACCACAAATAAGAGCGTTTTTTAGAACAAATTCAAAAAGAAAAGTTAAATAAAACGCACTTCACAGCCCTTAAGAGTTACTATTTTTCTTAAAGAAATATATATATTTCGATATTAGATTGAAAAATAAATAAATACAGCAGGTCAATAATCCACAGAGTAGTCACTGGAGTATTGTATACGTTAAAAAATCATCTTAACATATACGTTATTTAAATCACCCTGGGGTAAATTGGTACCTTTGATTTGATTAATTAACCATATAAGGTAATATTTCATGAAAAATTTGTGACGAAAGGTGTAATTATTTTAGGCCTGACCAAATTATCTTGTTCTTCATGAGAAATTGAGGTCTCATTTAATTACGGTATGTAAGAATAAAAACAATTGAGGTTTATAATGGGAACAAAAACGGTTGTAAATCTTAATTATTATCTTATATATTTATCTTGCAACAAAGTATAAAGCCAACTCTCCCTTCTACTTTCACTCAATTGAAACACCAACCAATCAACCAACTACCCAACCCACCCACCTACCCACGGCAATGCATGTTTGAGTGGTGCTAATAACAGTAGCATAATGCCTAAAATGAAGTTTAAATTAACATTTTAAAAGCATAACTAAATACAATTCTTAATTTCTTGGTTGATATGCCTAACTGTTGTAACTAATCTATTGTTAGATATGTCAACTCGTGGTGCTGCTCGACCAAACAATATCATTGTTACTGACGTATCGGTTTCCAAAAGCGAAAATGCCAGCTTTAACATCAACTTGGTGGCAGGGAACTGTGGTTACGGATTCCCACTTCTAGAAATTAAGGGTGCAAATATTACAAGCGGATCAACCGATGAAGATAGTGATAACGTCACATTTATACATCACGACTGGCCAGAGTTGACTACAGTTACCATAAACAGGTTAATACCAGCTTCGAAGCCCATATCGGGAAGTTTTGTTATTGAATGGAATGGTAAAAACACTTGTAAGTATCTGCTTTGCCTTACATTTAGTCGGAACAAATTGTACATTCAAAATAAACATGTTTATAATAGACCCTTTATAAAATCATAATATTAACAGTCACAATGACAACAACCAACAACAAAAAACAACAATCACCAACAACAACAACCAACCAAAAACAACCACAGACAACCAATAAACAATAACCAACAACTTCACCCACCGACTACCAACAATCGACAACTGGAACTTAAAATGAATACCCCAAAAAATCACATCATACTCTCATTATTAACACCATCGGAAAACAAAATATCTTATGATCTGATTGAAAGTTGCAGTGAATAGATTTAAAAGTTTACAATATCAAACCCAAGGTAACATTGGAGAAAAGGAGAACAAGAAAGAACACAACGGCATAGAAAAGGTACAACTTCAGATTGTTAATTGATGGAGGGCTTATCAGTTTGGCATAAGTTGGACTAAGAATTATTCGACTTATGCCATGTTGACTTGGGCAATTTTATGTTTGTGTATGGTATGTACATATCGGGTGCACCCCCGCCCAAAAAAAGCGTCACTTATTTCAAACGTCACTAGCTCTGGTGTTTCTAAAGATACATGGCTGAAAATTTGACAATAAGTCTTTCAGATCTTGTCTTTAAATGCTCAAAATGACAATGTTATACCTTTGGTACTTTTGTCACAGTGAAGAAATGTAATGTCAAAAAATGACATGCAAAATGGTAGGTGTCACTTATGGCACAGTGCCAAAATGTCTCCTGATTGCAAAGGTCTTTACCAAGGGCACAATTCTGTGTTTCAACAAAAAAAAATTCTAGAGGAACTGAAGGCAAAAATAGCCAAGGCCTGGGGAATCTCTGGATGAGGTGAGGCACTGCATCTCTTCATGGAAAAAGAAACTTTGCACAGTTTGCTATCAGGATGGAGGACACATCAAGCATTTGGTGTGATTAGTAAAGGAAGCTAAACCTTCTTTCATTTCGGTTCGTCAATTTTCTACATGCATTTTAAAATTTTCACTGTGGCGAGATGGTTCGATCAAAGACATTTAAACTTTGCCAATTTTAGACAATACCCAACTGTGTATGTGTGCAGATTTTCAAGAATCTAGTTCATTGCATATGGGAGTAAGAGATGTTTGTATTTAGTGACGTGTTTTGGGGCCACCCGATATATAGCGTGTAGTGAAGAAAATAATAACGTAATATAATAAAATGTAGAGATATATTAATTTAACCTTAGTGCATATCAAAATGAACAAAGTCAATAAAAGAGAGAAGAGATTATTGTTGGTATTGTTGGTTTTCATGTTGTTAAAATAGAAGAATTATAGTTGGGTGTTTACAACCCTGAAGGGAAAATGAAAAACATTATCATCAAATACGGTAATGTAAAATTATTTATTTTGTTTTAAATAGCGGCAAAAGCCACGTACTCAGCTCAACAAATGAAAGATCTACTCGAGGGTTACTTTGAAACCGGACAGTTGGAGGTTGAGAAGACAACAACATGTTCATCCGGTACTTGGGAAATCGAATGGACTGAAATTGGCGGTGACCATCAACAAATAGAGGTAAACAAAAATGTTACAAATGTTACAAAGACCCGTTTGTTCTTCCTATCTAATCAGTACTGATCAGTGCATTTGGTACCTCTCGTAAGCGGACAACCCCGTGAGCGGACGCAGACACTTTTTGTCATAAAATTTAGATTTTTTTGTATGTTAATTTACCTCCCATAAACGGACAACCTCAAAATTTAGTGATTTTTCTATACAAAGAATACAAATTTATGTACAAAATTGTCCTTGTACTGTAATTTGGCTGATAATCATATTACTGAACAAATCTTAAAAATGATAAACAATATTTAATAAAATAGAATACGGTGTCTAGAAATTTGAGAGGCCATTTGTGTTGAGAAGGCGGTGAAATGTGAAACATAAGTGTGTATTCATAATTTTACAACTCCGGCCCTCTATCGGCCGAAATTCCCGTAAGCGGACATTTTTTCCCGGACCCGAGGGTGTCCGCTTACGGGAGGTTCAACTGTAGTCTCAAGGAGCTGTGGACTGAATTTTACACGTACCTTCATATGACTCCCAGAATGTCACATTATGGAATGCAACAAGTACTGGCTTATCTAGCACTTTTTCGTCCGTTCATAGAAGTCGAACCGTACACCAGGTAACGTGCACTACTTACTTCGAAAGATATACTGGGTTTTTCATAGTGCACATGATCCGTGTGTGTACACTGGGCCTACGGTTTATTGTCTTTATCAAAGAAGACTTTTCCACCTTCAGCATCATAATCAGGTGTGTTTTCTACTTTCCACTTTTCCACAAATTTCCAAGATACTATATGGAAATATTCATCTACGTCTACACAACGATATCCTGAAAAAGTAAAGAGAAATGTTATATTACATGAGCTTCGAGGCCGGGTTAAATCCAGGAAACATACTTGGACATTTGTATTTCTCCACAACGACACCATTGTCATTCTGAATTGCAGAGTATAATGGTTTCCTTAAAGTATTTCAAACCTCCAAAAGTTTTCGCGATCTGTTTCATTACGTACAAACACAAGCACAGAATGTTATCGATGTTATAAACCATCACTGTAAAAAAATTCCGTAACTTTACGGAAAAAGTCCTGACATCCAGGATGCCAAGGAAATCCCGTAATTTTTACGGGCATTTGTATTGTTGTACAATAAATTTTACGGACATTTTACTGTTACACGATTGATTTTACGGTCTATTCCCGTAAAATTTTAAAAAGCCCTAATAGCCAGGATGCCAAGAAAATTCCGTAAATTTTTCCGGTAAATGCCCGTAAAATTTACGGGACGTTCTTGGCATCCTGGCTACCAGGACTTTTCCCGTTTTTTTACAGTGCAATTTTTTACGGTGATTGTTGTTAGTCTGTGACATCATAAAGAGACAAAAGCTTATCAGTGTATTTATTATTAATGCTACAGGTTAACGGCGCTGGGCTAGTCGGTGATGATGTTGCTATTTCATCTGTAACAAACGTAAATGGCTCACTATTTCTTGAATTTATTCCTGGAGATTATCTTAGAACAGCACACTCCTCACCACAGGTAAGTCATTTTTAAATGTATACCATAGATGTATTACTTACGGCTAGAAGGTGAACTTCCACAGAATACATAGCCCTGAATGCAGTTCATCTATTCTGGAATCCAACCAATCAAATTGCGTTACGTTCCCTGTTGCTATGTCGAAATTGGGCACGCTCAATCTTTCATAGAAGTTTCAAATAATCAATAAATGAAAGTAAATTTCATCAAAATTTATAGACATTGAAACATAAAATATGTGTGACATATTTAAATAATTTGTGTTTGTAATTTGTATTTGTATTTGCATGTTTAAAATACAATAATTGTAAAACAATTATTATTATTTAACTTACATGTTTGTGTCAAAGGCTGAAGAAATCAAAATAGTACGCGCCTACATGGGATTGAAATTCTACAGTGTAAAGTTCACCATCTAGCTGTAATAATAAGTCTATTATGTATATATAGTCAATTATATCCATAACTTAATTTAAAACCAAATTTAAACTTACTTAATTGTAGACAACCTAACACACTGACGTTTAATATTGGCAAAAAATAGGTTTCACATCAACCACTTGTCCAAAAATGACCGGAAATGTCATTTCTATAAATAATTTCATGTGGAAAATAACAGAAAGTAAACATATGGATTTAGGTTAGAATAATATTTTAAGATATTACATTTTTTAACAGAACTAACTTAAGCATGTTTTAGCCATACTGTTTATTTTTGATATGATAACACATAGGTAGTGGTATGAGTTTACCATACGATTGAAACTATTTAGATTTTTGGTATCAAATATTATTGGTTAAACCCAAAGGAACACTTTGTACTGTGACTGAGAATGTTTACAATTACGAATTACAGAATATAAAAAAGAGTCCGAGTCTAACTAAATCTTGTTATGTAGCCCAAACATTTTTTTTTGAAAATTTGGATTGGTGGCACAAATTTGTTTAAACTTCATTTTCTGTATTTTCAATGATGTTTTGTCTAATTTGTGTCACCACGAAATGAGTCGTGTTGTACAGAAAACTAAAATTGAGTTATTGTTGTATTTGGATGCTTTAAATTGTTTTTTAAATGAGGTTCATAGCTTTAGTATAACCAGAGAAAAATCAGTTTAAAACATGGTTATATGAAAACACACTTTGAAGAAAATCGACTTTAAAGATAAACAACTGTTGACTTCCTGTATGTTTTTCCATTGATTTTGAAGAACAGCCTTTACAAAATGTACTTCAAAACATGTTTATTGTAATTAAACATAAACAGGAAGTTTGTAATCATAAAATCCAATTACAAAACTTAACAAAACAACAGGATTCTCATTTTTGTGAAATTATGAATTTCTGTCTATTTTTCTGAATATCTCAAAATGGCCCGGCGTACAACACGACTCATTTTGTCACAACACCTCACATTTATGGACCAGCTTATACTACTTATATTTTTGATAGTTATACTTTATATTTGCTTACTGATGAAAGGTAAAGATAAATACATTAGGTGTACACCTCATTAGAAGGTTTTGTCCAGTTTTATCCCCAGGAATAATTGGAGTAGTTTACACTTGATCGCTGTACAGGTTATTATTCTTTATAAACATTGAATACTTAAGTAAATAGACGGTTCATTGAAACTTAGAATATTACACTATATTTCTTTAAAAATGTATGGTAAAATATTACCAAACTCTCTAGTTGTAATGTACACGTAATAAAAAACCTTTGATCTCAAATTGGAGATTATGGATTTTGCAGATTTGTGCAACAAATTTTTTAGACATGATAATAGAACCTCACGAGATGACCAATTAAAATCAACATCTATTTTTCTAGGTTGAAGTATATGTTAACGATGTCATATCAAGTTGTGTTACAAACAATTGTAGTTTCGATTACAATGAAGTTTATACTGCCGAAATCACGGACATAGATACACACACAGGTAAATATTTGTCGCATTTAAAAACTATAAGCACGCTGAGATGGCAAACCTTCGCCGAGCGAGCGAAATTCTCGCGAATGCTTCTTTAACCGTTTACAATTTCTGTACACACTGTCATTTTTTGTAGATTAAGACTTGAAGGCTGGAGAGGCCAGCAATGTACACTGTTGATTGGTTTTTGTACAATACATATAACCACAAAAACATCATAGTATTATCCGTTCCGACAATTCAGTTAAAGGTGGATTTGAACTCTGGAACTTTAGATTGAACGGTAAACTTGTTTGCCACAAAGCTACTGTACAGCGCCGATTGGTGGTTTACATTAAGGATAACCATTCTAAGAACAGTGTGTATAAACTAACATTAAGGTGATCGCGATCTGGCCAATTATTCCCTTGTATGACAAATTAGTGTAGCGTGAAGCTCAACTACAAATCATATACGGATACCGTATGTTTTCCGGAGACCTCCATAGGCTCATACGATCATGGATCTTAAGAAACATTTAATCAGTTGTTCCTTGGGTCATTTCCAAACTAACTGAAATTTCGTCAATCTTTCAATACTTTTTAAGTTATGATGCGAACAGAGAAACACATACACACACACGCACCAACATGGCTGAAAATATTACGTCGCCAACTTCGTTGGCGGAGGTAATTGCACAGATCAAGGACAAGCTTCTGTAAACCGATAGCTTCGGATCTGACAAACTATTGTTTATTTAATTAACCGTGATGTTGAGACGGAATTTCATCTAAGCGACGCTTAAAAAAAACCAAAAAAAAAAACCAAAAAACAAACAACCCAGCGTTTCAAGGCTCGCGGGATTATAGGACTCTACAGTTGTCACGCTTCCTATGTGTGGTAATTGATCATTCATGGTATTTAAATATAGTGTTCCTTCTGGTTAGTGAATTTAGTATCTGTATTCAGAGAACAAAACAGCTTACGTAACAACAACGAAAATAAAATAGGTGGCGCCCTTTATTTTGCAATGAGACATTTTAAAACGTAACAACTTACCATTAGGATGTAATAATTTGGAAGCTTACAATATTAGTTATCATATTTATATTTGAACTATAAATGTAATTTTAAATCTAAAAAATCACGACACAACACCGTAAGTCGCAGATAAAAATCAGCTATGCTTCTTTGCATAGGCTAGCGACGATCGATTGACCGCATTTTCATTGCTACTAGCAACAAAGTGCGCCACCTTTTGGTTTTGACGCATCGGTTAAGAACTCAATAAAGCGCATTTTGTAATGGGGCGCCCTCTCTCTGGTTTTTAGAGAATATTTTGGAGTATAAATTCGCCCTCCGCATTTGGAGCCGTACCCTGGGTATTGGAAAAAATCAGTTAAGTTCGTGGCTATCTTGTCTAGCAATTAAATCCATGGATCTGATTGGTAAAACACTAATCTTTAAAACATATTTCTCCATTTGATATCTAAAAACACTGTTTGTGTATACTCACCAAAGTACAAAGTCCACTGCGGAAGTATGGACCTATAAATTATGACGGAAGTGTCCGCATTATGTTATTTACGTGATGAACCCTTTCTTACAACGGACCTAAATTGTGAATGAGGTAAGATTGTTTTTAACTAGGTGGTTGGCCTTCCTACAGTAGGCCTAGGGTCTATTTGTTTGAGTAGTAGATTGAAAGCTGCCTCGTAAGCAGGCTGGGGTTGGCCTACTGTATTGTACAACACTAGCTGTGGAGACATGGTAGGCGCAATATTATATGAAGATTATGGTCTAGGCTAACTGTAAAACTAGCTTATTTACTAAAGGAATTTATAATAGGAATAGCAGTCATTAATTTATAGTACCCAATAATCAAACTCCTTTAGTATAAAATCTGGATATGAAAGCAGTTGGCGCAGCGGTTGCGTTGCGGACTTCCATTCACGATTTCGGTGGTTCGAGGCTCACTCTAGTCGGATGTTTGTGTTCCTAGCAAGACACTTTATCCACGTTTCCTCTCTCCAACCAGGAGTATAAATGAGTACCTGGGAGGACAAATGAAATATGCACTGAATACAGCTGCAACAGTATGGAATGGATTGTATTTTATAGGTTTGTTCCAATGACTTGGGTAATAATTGTGACGCGCTTAGGGTTCTTGGTAATAAGCGTTATATAAATGACACATATTGTTATATTGTTATTATTATTATTATTATCATCATCATCATCATCAAACAGCAATCTTTATCGTATTGGGTGTGTAGTCACAACTGTATCTCTTCTGTTGTCAAGTTTTAAAGTAATACAGTATATATTTTTTTCTTACAGTGAAGGTGCATTTGCTGTCCGTGGTCTGTTGGTATTATTGAGTTCAGACTGTTGTCATGGCAGTTTCAGCGACAGACGAAGAAGGCAATAACTGCCTGCATAGGTTATTAAGAAGTGTTGATTGTGATGGTGAAATCGAAATAGAAAGAAAACTGACAGCATTTGTTGTCAAATGTCCAAAGGAATGCATAATATCCCTAATAAACCAACGAAATATATATGGAAACACACCATTGATGGAACACGTGTTGTGCGAAGAACCCAGCCGAAGAATTGTTTTTGATACAATAAATTTTGGTTGTGATGTTAATATTGCAAATCACCTTGGAATGACACCTGTTCATAAGCTGGTAAATAAGCTATGTATTCCTAAAAGATTACTAGAAGACGAGTATCTGGGACAGGCAGAGAGAAACATTGTTAGTGAAATGAATCAAAGCGAAAAGACTGTCATGAAAGTTATCATTGATGCAGGCGCTAATGTAAATATGAATGACTTGTTTGGGATAAGTCCTTTATTTTTAGCCAACGACTTAGAAGTTATTCACATGTTAATCCAAAGTGGCGCAGACGTAAATATGACTGACAAATGGGGAAGGACACTGCTTCATTCTGTTTTATCAATGCCAAATTACAAACATCTAGCACGCTTTTACTTGAAAAAACTCAATCCAAAACTTTTACGACAAGCTGACGTATTTGGATCAACACCACTTCACTACTGTGCTATCTTATTTAGAGAAGACATGTTCCATGAGTGGAACGAAAAATATACGTCCTGGTTTAGTTTAGAAGACAGCCAAGGAAACAGAGCGATAGATATCTTACAACGCAGGATGCGGTATCCAAAAGAGGCAAATGTACATACAAATGTTCTTCACTACAAAGACGTTATCAGCAAAATGGATGCATTGTCTGGTATCAAACAAATAACTGAATCTTCGATAAAAGGTGTTTTGAATCAACCTGGTTATGGAGCACCTTGGGATGAGAAAGAAAGCAGTTTAATTGTAAAAGCAGTTGTAGACTTTGCACAATATATGTGCAGATGTATAGGTGAAATGGATGGAAGATTTAAATGTTCCCTTTTCCGAACTGGAAGTTCAACAGAAGGAACTAAAGTTTCTGATCTAACGGAATTTGACTTCGTATTCTGTCTTACAAATTTTGCAAAACTTTGTCAAATCGTAGAAGTAGAAGACAAAAAAGGATTTGCTGAAATACAAGCATATGATATACCAGAGAACTATAAAAGCTTTTTTTGCTGCAATAAAAAAGGTAACGTGCCAGAAATTCGATTTGCATTTTCAAAAATTCTGAAGCGAATACTATCAGATGGCAATACATGGAGAAGCCCCAATCTGTATTTTGATGGGAACGTGCAACATTTAGAAGAATACGATAGGCCAGTCTTGACGTTAAAACTTCGGTGGTTTGGTTGCTTGTACAAAGATGAAGAAATAAGTCTTGATATTGCTCCAGCTATACGTAAAAATGGGTGGTGGCCCTCTGATACTGAATTTGAAAACCTAACTTTGATGACACAAGAAATAAAAGATGAAGGTTGCTTACTATTACTTCAGAACCCATACTTCCAGTCCGACACGTTGTTAAGAATATCTTCTTCGCCAGCGGAGATATGTTTGTTGAAATCTATACCGTTGTATATCAAGGAAAGTTATAGGCTGTGCAAATTACTCAAGCTCAAATCTATTTGTCCACGGCTGGATCCTGATTCTGAGTCAGACGATTTTCCGATATTTGAAGCAGACGATAGCATTACCAGTTATATGCTGAAGAACAGTTTGTTCCACGTTTTAAGTACCGATTCCATTACTCTAAAGACCAAAACCACACCTGATTTTAACAGATCGGTAATTAACATGGCTGTTAATATGTTAACCTTCTTAGATCATTCTGCAATGGATGAAACCCTACCTGTTTATTTTATTCCTAACAGCCCCGATATATTTAGGTTCATTTTTGACATTGACAACTTAGATGAACCTTCAGTTAAAAGACTTAA
Organism: Nesometra sesokonis; assembly: GCA_025631205.1. Lineage (NCBI taxonomy): Eukaryota > Metazoa > Echinodermata > Crinoidea > Comatulida > Antedonidae > Nesometra > Nesometra sesokonis. The sequence goes on from JAOTQE010101919.1 coordinate 10,492, forward strand.
TCATTTTCATTGCTTGCGTCGCCGTGCCTTTTTGAAGATAATGTTGCATATAATTGGACAGGGAAAACAAAATACAACCGTCGACAAGGTGGAAGGATAATTCATGTAATGAAGACTGAGTACGTACTAATAGTAAAACAGGAAAACTGCATTAAGCATAGGATTTGATAAGCAACACGGTCATTTATCACATTTGTGTCACATTTTTATAACCGATTTTTCGTAATCTGTGGCGAGCATTCCACCGGGGGACCATTCTTGTTTTACATGGCCCATAAAATGAGAGAGAGAAAAATGAGTAAAAATAAGCCGTCCAGCCGAGATCGATATTATAATGGTTTTACGTAACGATACGTAGGCACTGCTGTATAAATAACATCTAAAAGCCATATTTTCCGGTGACAGAAATTGTTGACACTGATAATCTGAATGCCTACATAATCATGTAGACAATTGCCTTTCGTATCTATCCTGAAGAATGTTAATGACCATAAGGCATGCTTTCCCAAGTTAAGAAGGAATTGTTCAGATTAGTAAACTCAAGCGTTATATTTCCTTCGAATCCATTTTCTACTCTACCCTTTCTAAGTTTTCCAGAACACCTGGAATTTTAAGGTGAACAATTTTTAGTCGTTTCAAAAGTTACCAACGGAACATATTTAAGATACATTATTAAAGAAAATCAGAATACTACCACTAATGGTCAATAATTCCAATGATATAAAATTGCTACGAGAAATATCACAGACAAAACCTAAGTAGAGGAGGATAATTTTAGGTCTACAACATGTTAGCAAAACAGCCGAGGCTTTGAAGTCAGTCGGCTATCTGGTGGACCAGCAGTATAATGACAATAACAATGACAATGACAAAGACCACGACCACGACAAAAACAACAAGAACAACAACAACAATAACAATAACAACAACAATAACAATAACAACAACAATAACAACAACAATAACAAAACCAAAAACAACAACAATAACAAAAACAATAATAACAATAATATTAATAACAATAATATTAATATTAATAACAATAACAATAACAAAAGACTACAAAATTAAAACAGTTACATTGCGTCTACAATAACGCATGAAAACGGCGAATAGCCATTTAGGAGGCTAAAACATTTTTTTTAATCTTTTGCTTTAAAATACATATTAAGTTTTTACTCTTAGTGTATTTAAAAGTGTGCACTGTAAAATTGTGATTAAACCAACGAAGAGGAAAATCATTGGTCCTTAATTATTGTTTTGCATTAGTCCTATGTATATTATTTATTTTTTATTTGGCAATTATAAATCAAGATAGATTAAATATTACTTATGATTAAAACACAAAAATCTGAAACCAGTTTGTGTTTTTGATTTTAGCTTTTAATATTGCTGTGTCGTTAACGTACTTGTATCATACACATCGTAATTCATCTAGATCTATCTTCTTTGTAATGACCACAGCGATTATCTCCAAATGATAGAATGCGCTTTTGGGCCAGACGTAAGATAACGTTTGTATAGTACAAACAGCAGAGGCAGTATCAAAATTATAGTGTTTACATAAATGGAGCATTTTAGATTATTAACGAGAAAAAAAAAATCCATTGTCTATTGTATACTGTTCAATATTTGATTCATTAAATATTGTATACACTTCTGTTCACTTCACAAAATGACGGTTACTTCTGCAATTAGTCGATGCTCCTCGCTCCTCGAGAAACTTGTTTGTGCTTCAGTACTTTATTCGTATTCATGGGGATAGAGATTAAACTCACTAGCCACGATGAACATAAGTATTATGAATAATCTGTTAAAGTACCGCATACAGGAAGCCGGGGTGAAGTTGCTCTTCAGTCCTGAGATTAAATAATCCAGGCGGTATCAAGATTTCAACACAGGACACGCTTAATAAACTGATTGTAATTTGCAAATTACATTTTATAAGACCTCCAAAAATAGACTCTACACCTCCACCTCTTGGTCTCCATTCTCCGCTAATAAACTGGACGCGAACTTCACGGGTGTAGATGAAGAAATGAATATGATCGCATTACCCTTTGATACAGAAAACTTAAAGTGAAACAAACACCAGAGTCAAGATACCCTGTGTGTAAATGATCCGTTCTAACTGCGTTTTGAAACGGCATTTTTCCTTTCAAACGGTTTCTGTTTTCGCTCTCATATTTAAGCTTGTCCACACATTTAAAAATTCAGTTAACAATATTTTATGTGTGACGTAATTTATAAACAATGTTACTAAAGTAGAATGTTGCTCTTCAGAAATAACACTTTCTACATTTCGGATAATTACTTATTAGGATCTAAAGCTGAACAGACGAGATTGACAATTACTGGTACTGCTTTCAGTACCGACCAATCAGAGAACGTCGTTACCATCGGCGACGATATCGTCTGCGAGGTTGTGTCCTGCAGTGATACACAGATTGTCTGCGATGTCCAGAATGGAAAGGCTGGGGAATATGACATCATAGTGAATGTTATACCATTTGGGTATGCATCAAGTTATAATGGTAAGTGCAATTTCTGTAAATAATACCGTATGTGAGAATTATTGCAGTTTAGCTTGTCCTACATATTATTATCTGATTACGTGTAAACCTGAGACTACTAAAGAAAGAGATTGGAGTCACTGTGCATTTCCCTATATTTCTCATATCAGCGCTCATCTCAGGTATGTAAATGTGGTCAGAGTGAGGAAGTGGCACAACTACTGTAGCATGCTGCACATTAAAAATGTATAAAAACTGCCACAAAAAGTGATATCAAATAAGTTTTTGTTACCCATAAAAATACACACAATGACTACAATTGTGAATAGTTGAACTGTTAGATAAAACAAATCTTAAAATGCTGAGGTGCATATGAAGGTAGAATTTGGCAAAATCTATAAGATTTTTGTTTTGTATTTTACCATTTAACTTTGAAATACCTTGGAGCTGAGCATGTGGAGTACACTACAGTGGATGCCACTGTTAGAATAAATTGTAACAAAGCATGTGTAGTACCCTAAAGTACTGTAGTTGTGTAACTTCTTACTGTGATATTTACATAACAATGACCTAGCTGAGTACTGATAACACAGGAAGTTAGAAATAAAGGGAAATGCACAGGGTTTCTAATCTCTTTAGTGTAAACAAGAAAATCAAAAAATAACACAACTGAAGTAGGCATGTTCGTCTTGTTTCGAGGACGCCTTACAATCACATCCACTTGCGCCCTTCATTGGCTTTGTGTAAAACATCGTGTTGTGTTAAAGTTACTATTTGTTTATAAATCTCTTCATTCTCAGTATCATATATATATATATATATATATATATATATAAAT
>JAOTQE010101930.1:0-12439 GCA_025631205.1 Nesometra sesokonis
TGGATATTACTCACTTGAAGTTCAATACCATATAATATTGAATTGGTTAAAACAGCATATTGAATACTGAATAGAGGCCATAAATTAAGTTTTAGGGTGGGGATCAATCCCACCTCCTCCCACCCTGCACAACAAAAAAAAACATTTATTAAATCTTTGTTAACTTACAGGAAGAAAGTCTGGTAATTTTGTGTTTCCATCTGCTGAATCGAACCCATTCATTTGTGGAATACTGTATCCATTCAATAAGTCATTAATTCCATTCATTTGTGATGTATTTCTTTGTGAATTATCATACCCATTTATCTGTGGTTTACCCCGTTGTGTGTTACCATATCCATTCATATGGCTATGCACTTCACTGCTGTACTGGCCCTGAAAATAATGTAATGGTAATATTATTTTTATTTTTTTAGGCAGGTGGACAATAATTGCTCAATATTATAATAATAATGATAATGATAACAATAATAATAGTAGTCATTGGAACAAACACCTATGGAATACAATCCATTCCATAATGTTGCAGTTGTATTCAGCGCATATGGCATTTGTATCTCCCAGATACCCATTTATACTCCTGGGTGGAGAGAGGCAATGTGGATAAAGAGTCTTACCTAGGGACACAAACAGCAGAACCGAGTGAGCCTTGAACCACCAACCTCGTGATTGGAAGTTCGAAAACCAAATGCTGAGCCAACTGCTTTAGACAAATATCAAATAAATGATCACTGTCTTATTAGACAAACATAACTATAGACATGATGGCCCACATAAAACTAAGTCTCGTAGTAAGACATATCTTTTGATCATGAAAAAAAAACCCATGGCAATAGACAGGAAGCAAATCCAGGACTTGAGAATTGATAGACTTCATGGAATGGAAGTTCATACTAAACGTTAAACAAACTGAGTACAAAACGTAGACATGCCAGCAAAAGGCAAAAAACAAAAACTACAAATTGCCATCTTAAAATTTAAACTACAACAATGTTCAAGTACCAAGTGAATTTTAAATGAACCAAGCCATCTAAGGTTTATCACCCTGGTGTTTGGAAAAAAATGGCAAGGCTGCAGTAGGTGGTAGAACCAAGTCAATTTACCAGGGTACCAAATACACCCCAGTAATTTGTCAGATAGAAATTTAAAATCTCTGGGTACCAAATACATCACAGCAATTTGCCAGTTGGAAATTCAAATCTCTGGGCTAATCGCCTTCACTACTGGTGATTTAATGTAATGTCATTGCATTGGAATATTAGACTTAAATAAAGTTCCATTTTTAAAAATCACCAAAGCACAATAAAACAATAGTACAAACCAAACATCACATTTCAATAAGTTTAATGTTTACTGAAGTGCAAAATGAATATGTAGAGAACAATAAACAAGCAGTGCAACAGAATACATTAAATTACAACAGTGATTGGTAAAGCAACAGATACAGTCGGAGACAAGCCACATAAAAAATGAGGCTAGTCATGGCAAAACCAACAAGTTGTCGCAAAGGAAGTTATTGAGAAATGAGCCAATAAACAACAGGAAATATAAACAAATACAAGAAAAGTTTCGTATATTTTGTCCCATAACTTCAGTTACAGACATCTGATTTTGATAATTTACCCCTCATTTTAAAGCTTACAAAAAGTGTAATATGGTTTTAACAATAACTCAACTTTCAATTTTCCTACAACTTGTGATTTTGCCATACATGCCTCCAATGTACAATAATCCTAACAATATCCAGAATATTCAAACACTACTGTAGCACCCTCAAGCATTAAAGCACATAATGAGCATTGATAGCCTAGCTACACCAGACTGCACCAGACTTACCAGAATTGGAATATCATGTAAAAGTAAAGCAGATGTTTTTAGCTCTGTCTGCTGCTAAGCAACGCAGCAATAACAAATTAAATATAAATGTTACGTTACAATAGGTTGAAACCAAGTTCATAATTAGAACAGTAGTAGTTACAAGGGAAAATAGTCTCATATTGAATACTGAACGTAGGGAAATTAGCTGTTAGGAGCTCATTGTACTAAGCCTCAGCATTATTTTTTTTAGTATATCATGCATGGAAAGGCTCAATAACAAGTCATGATGCGTAGACCTCATACAATGTTACAGTACTTTCTAACCATGGGGTGTACTCTATTATCTAAAGCTGAACTATGGCAGTATGCAATTTATTTACAAGGCCAATTTTGGAACAACTTTTCGGTACAAGCTGAGCCATCGAGAATTGCCAACCGAGATGTGCAGAGTGAGGGTCAAACTCCCAACCTTAAGTCTGATACCTAAATGCACACTACGCCATCTACTATTCATTTAAACCTCCCTAATATATCATCTAGGTGTTGATTAATTGCTGAGTGGGCAGACAGCTGTCCTTACCCACAGCCAGAATGATAGAAAGTGTTTTCATTTTGTATCTAACATGAGAAACATATGGTAACGCATAGTGTTGTGAGTGCAGGTACAAATATTGTGAAACACATGGAACAAAAACAAGAATGCCAAGTTGGGGAAGTTGAATTCATTGAGGTTTTACTATGGAGGATTGAACCATTAATTGAAGCCTGTGTACAAATTTGCCACTTTTCTTATTATATAAACACAGTTTTAACACCTAGTTGGATAATTGTATTAAACATTTTTCCCTAATTCAGCTTTATTTAATAATAAGACAATTGAGCATGGCTTATGGCTTAGTTGCAAAAACTTTAAGAAATTAAAATTCCGGGAGTAAATGTTGGTTTTTTTTAGTGGAAACTGGGAGATGGACCAGAAATACTGGAAAATCCAGGGCAATCCTGGAGATTTGGGAACTCTACATAAGGAAGATAAAGAAGATAATATTGCAAGAGAAACGACTGTCAACAAAAAAAGAATATCTTAGAGAACATCACACAGAAAAAGTCCCAGTGAGAACAAAGAGAGTTAAAGTAATAGTAGAATATTATTAAGCCTGTACCTTTTTGAGAATTGGAATAGAGCTTGGGATTTGTGGTGGAGTTATTGGTCTGGAATCGATGGATCCTGAGGAGTAGTGACTACTCCCAGAAAAAGTGTCGCCAATTGAGTTCTCTTGCTCCTTCTGGGGAAAAATTCGCTGGCGAGCCTAGAGAAGAGATGGTGGTTAAAATGTTGAATGGTTAATATACAATTTAATACTGCTTATTAAAAATATTACAGTTTAATTCATTTAATAGTGATGTGAGGTCTTACTGCAAAATAAGTTGCACCATAGACAAGATTAAATTGTGAACAAATTTTTAAACAATTTTGTTTTAATTAATATTATGGTAGTAGGTACTTGCATTCTATTATAATATACCTATTAAGTCAGTTTTTAAGCAGGAAAGTGTCCTTCATGCAGATTTAAGATCGATGGTCACATTTCCATATTTTAAAACGTCACATGCTGGTATCTTTGGATCTATTTATTCTTAAATGTTATTTAAACTATATATTACAGCTCTATTAGAATGTACCAATAACTAGCAATTCAAATATCCTTACAGCAGTTGCCAATAACATTCAAATTTGCAATGTCTGCCACAGTTAAATGTATAAGGTAGGTATGTTAAGATGATTTTAAGTAGGAAACAAGTTCACAGGAGAAACAACTTTCATACAAATGGATTATACATTATTTTTAATATCACTACTATAGTTACACAATGACAATATGTGGCAGAGCCAAGCCAAATGAGACATAAGTCGGAAAATTTAAAATTGAGTTTTTTATGGTTTATAAAACTACACATTATTATCTTTAACATGCAAAAAAAAATCAGTTTCATACAATGTTTCCTTGCGAAGTTATGAACAATTGAAGTTTGAACATTTAAAATGTAAGTTTTTAGAAAGCTGCATTTGAAAATTGTTTATCTGTATACACTGACTAAGCAAGGTCATTTTGAATTGCATTTTTAAAACATTTTTTGATTATATATCAGAAAAATGTTAAGGTAGTATAAAAGTTGAATGTATGAACTGTATATTTTTTAAATAAAATAAATCTTGAAAAAAATGACCATTTTAAAATTTCTGCCTATTGTGGAAAACTAGCATTTGCGACTTATGTCTCATTTGGCTTGGCTCTGCCACATATCATGATGGTACAGAAAACTAGGGGATGACTTTTAAATACATAGTGGACATGTGATCTGACATAAACAAGTACAGACTTGGTGAGTGAAATTTTAAATACTGTTAATTACCTTCATAGCTTCTACCTCTCGCTTCAAAACCAGTGTATCATAGCGATCAATGTCTCTTGGAACCATGAAACTCCTTATTTCTGACAGTAAAGAAAACTGTAAAATAAATAAGACAGCAGTTAAAACAGGAGTAAAAATAGTACACAATAATAATTTGTGACCTTTGCTTTTTTAAAGTCTGTTACTAGTGGTATGTATACTTCTTGCCTAAAAACAACTTGTGGTTTACGCTAACTGTTCGGCAAGTCACCATGGCACCAGCAAAAAATGTTAAGCCTTTTAAAAAAATTTCTTAGAGGCTAGCAAAAAAGATAGCAATATTACAACAGTCAATTAATGTATTGTAGGGCAACTAAAAAACTGTGAGCGCAACCATATTTTAGACCTTGGTTACCCGAGGAGCAAAAATATTTCAAAATTCTGCAAGGCCTGAAGCCGTCTATCAGTAGCCTCTATCATATTCCTCACCAGTCTGACAGAATTCCGTTCACTAGTAATAACAAAGAAATAAGATTTTAAATTCCTGGTATCAAGCACAGCGAGTTTCAAAAGTCTGGCATGGACCTAACAGTAAACTCCATAAAATAAGGGCCTACAGTATAGTCAATGTAAGCTTGCACATTATTACCTTTGCATGTGTGTTAAGGAGTTCAAATAATGCCAGTACCAGCTCATCCACTGTGATATGTGCCTTCTGATACTCCCCTAAGTAGTACTTCATTGTACCGCGTTCATTCTCATTCAATAGCTGCCTTGCTTGTTCCTCTATCATGTTCCACGTCATTGATGTGTTGTACATTATCTGCGAACCAGCTATTCCTTTTTTGAATGAAGGCTACAAAAGAATTGTCAAAGAAAGTATTATAACGTGGTGGTTTACAGATATAAAATAGAATGACAAATACGTAGTGATCTCTGTACTGCAGTCAATTCTTGCAATACCTGTATCAAGACAAATACGTCCATTTTACAGAGATATATAGCCCATTGAAAGATGATTTTAAACAGGGTGGCTTAAAATACATTGTACATTATTACAAAAATATTAAGCATCAGAGCAGAGATAATGAACAAAAATATCTTATGTTTGACCCGTTTCCAATTCTTTAGACTTGGTGAAGTGTCCATTCCTGATGTTGACATAATCTATGTCGAAATATTTAATCCTGTCACGATGGCATGTATCTCATTGCTTGGAGTATGCATTATACTTTCTTACTTGAAGTTGATTAGTGGACCTTTCGGATGAAGTGTCCTGGTATTAATAAGTATTGTACCACTAAATAAAGTGAGCAAAATAAACAATTCTGAACCATTATTTAAAATACAAACTCTCCTAAACCAATCATCAATTGGAGTGCCAATTTTGCCATTTTTTTTTTGGTTGGACATTCTAGTTTAGAGAGTCACTATTAACTATATTAGTTTAATGATTTTGAGACTTTAAAATATTCAGATTTAGTGTGAAATGTGGATCTCTGGAGGTCAGTTTTGAGATAGCCTTTCTCTTAAAATAATCTGTCTAATTAGTTACTATTATGATTTTGTACCTAGTTCACCTGATATATTAGAAGGCTATTATTAGCCGATGACCTTATAGTATACTATTTTAATAAATTATTGACCCTTGAATAGAACAAGCTGATAATTGATTTTGCTTTGTATTAATAGATTATGAATTAGCATACCGTAACTGTGCACAGATGTAAAATAATACTTACAATATGTAATTTAATAGTGTGAATTGTATTTTTAATAATTGCTGTTGAAATCAAGTAGTTTTATTTTTTTAAGTGTTTACTGTTTATATTCCATGCTAAAACAAGATGTTATTCGATTATGAAATTAAAGTTACTGTAATAATCAATATTGTTTATTGAAAATCAATATTTGTAATGCTAGTACCCATTGTACAGTTTAATTAAAGTCAATGTTTACACCAATACATTTTGAATAATACCAAATGCATTTCAGATTAAAACATTATTTATTAGTTGTACAAAGGTCCCAAGTTTGAGAAGTGAAAAATCAGAGATTTTATGTCGGCTGCTTTGTCGATCAAATTTGCGTAAATGCAAATGTGCAACGCATCACAATAAAAAACAGAACAGTATATATAAGTATAATAGTCATAAGTATATGACCATATGTAAAAATATCTATATTATTGTATATAAATTGTATTTAACACTGAGCAAAGCTGGCATTTTTTGAAGAGGCAATTGATTTTTCTCCTAGGTTAGGTCAAGTCCCACTCTGAAAATTTTTGGGAGACCCTAAAAATTTCAGGAGAAAATGTATTTTTTGAGGAGGACGAGAGATGACTCAGAAATCTGGAGATTGGCTTACCAACATGATACTGGCTTACCAAGAGATATATTTCCAATGGTAATGTCAGATAATGATAGCTGGAAGGAACTAGTCTTGTAGGTTTGGATAAATCCTGGCTTAAGTAAGTAAAATAAGTTCATATAGTTTTATGTATGTCTATGTTAAAATAGAAGTAAGAAATATATGTATGTCCAGTAAACAAGCAAAGTTCTCAGGTATATCACTGTATGCTCACTCTAACCATTCGCCAAGTCGCCAATGGCTACTTGAAGTCTCATTTGGCTAAAATAAAAATGACATCTTTAGTCAAATTGGCTAAATGAAAATGCCTAAAAAACTGTCCATTTTGCAACCATTTATATCAGGTTTTAAACATTCATAATGTGGCTAAAATAAAATTGGCAACCTTTAGCCATTTTGGTTACGAAAACATTTACTGTAGCGTGAGCATAGCCACTTTGGGTCTGGGTCTAAGGTGGGAGATATGTAGTACTAGTGGACAAGTAGTCTATTATCTCACAGGCGTAGGGATATCCCTTTAGCTCAACAGCATAATCTACTAGCTTTTACACTGATGGCATATCAGTGGGATCTGGTTCGAGTCTCAATGGATACAAGATTTTCTTATATACTTGGATTCAGGATGGATCTGCATCTAAGGTGGGGAAAATGTAGGCTTAGTAAGCCACCAATGTATTAGCTCCCAGGCTAATAGGAATATCCCTTTAGCTCAGCAGTGCAATCTACTGGCTTTTTTTTATTGTTAAAAACAACAATTTTAACAATATGCAAAACAAAATTTCTCTTACCATGTCAATTCCCCTTCCTACAAAGTTCCCGTTCTGTGTATCAGGTACTGGTTCATTTCTGTTGTCATCTCCACCAAGCATCGAAAGCTGATCTCCCATAATCCATTGTGTTTTATCAACTGTTGTACGTGCATATGGCAGTTTTCCAACATCCTTGATCGTCATCATCATTAGTTTTGACGACTTGAGGATGTTAACTGCTTCTTGATGTTCGATCTCCAGGAAGCTTTTGCCATTTACATCAAGCACTTGGTCGCCAACCTGTGATGAATAATGTAAATATTCATGAAAAATTATCATTAATCTGCATATACTACAGCAATGGCAGTCAAATATTGATCTAGGGTTTGTTTTATTTTTATTCTTGGTGGTAAAATTAGAAATCATGCCTCCAGTGATCTACAGTAAGAGTACAGATTAAATTATGTGTAAACTAGATTTGGGAAGTACTATATTCACATACAATAAAGTTAGTCCATTTTACCAGTCTTAGACATCCCACCAGGTCCAAAACAAAATTCCATACATATTTTTGGAGCAGTGACCATGTCCTGTACACTGCTTTATTTTTTTACCAATCAAATGTTTTTACTTTCATTTTTAAATCACTAAGCAATGCACTTTACTCACATTGCTTCAGTCTACCCAGCTGTACGATGGATACCAGCAAATAGCTGGGAAGTAACCTGGGATGGACTAGCATCCCATCCGGGGGAATATCATACTCCCATCCGCTTCACGCTACTTAAACTGGAAATAAGCTCCAGCCCTATGAGCCTTCAGGCTCGGACAAAGGATTTACTTTATATTTCTAAATCTGCATTGAAATCTTCCCTGAAAACTCATCATTTTAACATCTAGTTCTAGCTTTCACTGCGCCTTCGACCATTGTACTTTAGAATGGGGGCACTATCAAATTTGCATTATAATTTGCATTTTGGAAGGCTTTGGCCTAACTTCACAGTTAAAACTATAAAATGGATTTTTATTTCGATGTTGAAAAAAACAATTGGATGAATCTGTTTTATACTAATAGGAGGACCAGACACAAGCCTTGTTAGAATAGTATTTTTTCTTCCACATGCAAAAAGTCTAGAAGTTGTGCAACAAACACATAGAACTAGACATAACACTTAATTAATGTAAACATCATATCATCTGAAACCTGGTGACAATCTTGACTCAGTCAAATGTACTTAAATTATAATGCATGTCTTAAGAAAAAGGTAACTAGTCCCATCAACACTGAACGGAGGGGAATGAACTGTTAGGAGCTCAGTACTAAAGCCTCGGTATTTTGTGTTAGGGATAGCCTGTCTCACAGGCCTTACAATCTGGTTTATTCACTTTTATTGCTAGATCTGTTTAAGGCACTATAGATGTCCCATACTCACTTATTTTAGTTTAGCCGTAAGGCCTGTCCAAACAGTTCATGCGTGACGAATCACGCCGCTGAGACGGGCGTAAATCGTCACGCTTGATTGAATTCGAAAATCACATGATACCATTGCGTCACTCTCTCTACAAAAGTTTAGCGTTACTACCGAAGGCCTTTGTGCGCGGATGGATTTGGGTCTACCCATGGAGAAAAGAATTCCTAGGCCTAGACGATGTGATGGACAATTGCAACTGCACGAGAAATAATAACTGAGTTTTTTTTTATTAGAATATGACAAAATCACATTCGTGAGAATACTTTTCAGGTATAATTTGTTGTTTGATAGTCTCTCTTATGGATAGATCGTTCACTCGAGAAGGAAGCATTTTGGTTGGTCGACCTATGGTAGGTAAACATTTCGAAACGCCCACATGCCAAATACGGAGGGAGAAAATACGTCATTTCTTTTCTGTGAATCGTCACGCTTGAATCGTTTTAACAGGCCTTACGACGGCTAAACTAAAATAAGTATGAGTATGGGATGTCAATAGCGCCTTGAATACACCAGATCGTAAGGCTTGTGAGACTATATTCATTATGACATTTTAAGTACATGGAGGCTACCTGCATTATGCGCTATATAAATATTTATTACCATTATCATTATTTTTATGCTTATAGGTACTTACATAGTGTGTTTGATGGCACAGTACGCCTTCAAGATATCTCAGGTGTAATAGGTGCAATTGCATCTCACCCACAAGGTGCCCAACCAGCTTGGCTGTTTCTACAACAATATTGGGACAAGCTATTAAACATGTAAGAATATTTGAAAAGCTTCATCTTATTTGTAAATAAAGTAATCACAATTTTCACTTCTCCCATGAACTTGCAAATCGTAATTTTTGCACAAAAATATGTATTTTGTTTTCCATTAATGCATTTTTAGACGAAAATTTATTCGAACTCCCAATTATAAAAATCAAATTATTTAATTTGTTTACTAATTTATTTGATGAAGGTGAAAATTAGTAACTGAAATTAAGCTTATCTTCACATGAATTATAAAACCTAACTATTGTCATAAGTGATGAGTTTTGCATGGCCAGTGTTGGCAAATAGGTGTACGTATATGCTCTAATGTTACTGTGTAGCCCCGCACATTTTTTGTCATTGACCAATAAAAGGCCACAGAGACCAAAATTGTTCCCAGTATCTGACTAAAATGGTAATTAGTGATAATTTCTCATTAATATATTAAAACAAATTCAACTCCGAACATATAAAATATAAATAGTTTTCTTCCTTTTTTTTATTTGTGTCAAAATCTTTTTAAAATGAGCAATTTTTATGATTTGTCAGTTTGTAGTGGGTGTGACGAATCGAAAGATAAAAGTTTTGCCTGTTGAAGATTATTGTAATTCTGAGTACTGTTTGAGGAGCCCCCACGAGCAGTGCTATGAAAGATGCATAATTTATGAAAAACTTTGCATAGGTTAGATTTCAGTTCAGTGAATGCTTGTTTATATTGTACATTTTCTTTAGGGTACAGGTGTTATTTATTCAGATTGAACTTAATACGTGTATCAGATTTAGAAAGTTGTTCTTCAAAAAGTGTTTTTCTTATGAAAATAAGCCTATTAATAACTGCATGTGTGTACCATGGTAATGGTGTATTCTTACATTATAAGACCTTAAGTTGTCCGTCCTCTCAGTGTTTTAATATCATTTGCTTTAATTGTTAAACAACTTTTTGTATAGTTGAACAAAAAAGTTGGATATCTGAATTAATAAAATGTGAATGACATAAAAAAAATACTATTTTAATGTACCTGTACCTATCATTCAAGAGTATTATTAATAAATTTGATTTATCAACAAATTATTTATGAAATAATAGAATTTCTGTTCCATATCAATTGCTGTGTTTTTACTATCAACACTGATTGAAATGGTATTTTGGCTTTTTGTAAATTGTGTAATCATTAGGCCTAATAGATTTTTGTGCCAAACTCAATTGAACCACCATCTTTTTTTTTTACTTTCATTAATGACTATGTATAATTACCCCAAAATTTAGGAAAAAATACTTCAGTTAGGTCTAAAAAATATATATGCAGTATGACCAATCAAGTATCTTGAAAATCAGGATTGCCTTAAAATATATATAACAATAATGCATGATGCTGGGATACACCATTAAAATATTAAAACTTCCAATTTTCTCTCAAATAAGAACACCTTAGAATCTTCCATTTTAAATCAATTTCACCAATATTACATTTGCGGGGTCTCACCCCAGAATGAGCTGCATCGTATGTGAGATCAAATTGAGAGAATCACCAAAATAGGTTTGAAGTCAATGTTTTGAAAAATTGAGTTTTAATCAATTATGAGTACTATGGTACTGTACTTACATTTTGTTATAATATACTATTTAGGTATGTTTTTATGCAGGAAAGTGAAAAACGAAATTCCGGAAATTTGAGAGAGTTTTAAACAGCTTTAAAAGATGTATTGTCACTCGAAAATTACCAAAATCGTAACCATTAATTTTGAAATTATCTTGCTTATTAAAGTAAAACATCAAAAGAAGGAACTTGAGAATAAAAATTAATATATTTAAAAGTTGTTAAGATTTTTACACTGAAAAATGACAAAATTTAAACAGGCTTCCATCCTTTTAATGAATTTTTGTTCAATTTTAGTGTCATAACGTTGCAAACTTAGTGGTAAATAATTGTTTAAAATTCTAATTTTTAGTGGAATAATCATAATATATATTTCTTCAAAATAAGCGAATTGTCATTTTTCAGGTCACGATACATCTTTAAATATTTTTGAACACTGTTTTCTTCTGTACATAGGTTGGGTTCGACATCGTTTAGTTTTGGTAACATCATCTCAAGTTGTACAAGTAGTATATCAAGTCCTATTGAACAAGAACATGTAAGTCTACCAACCTATCTGTAAACCCAAATCACACTGGACATTCCTTTAAGGGCAGAAGCCATTTACACGTTGCGTTTGCGGCTCCATTTGCAGCTGCAGTTTGCGATTGCGTTTTATGTGATTCCATTTGTGCGTTTTGATATGCGGTCACCATGAAGTTAGCATGGATATTGCAGCAACATCTACTTTTGAAAGAGGAAGTATTAGCAATAGGCCTAATGGTCTTATGTTACGAACTCCTTAACCCTAAAGAGTGAAAAAGAAGCCACATGTGGTGTGTACAACATGACATCACCAAAACATAGACGAGATTATAAAGCCCCTGTGTTCCCATATTCCATGACGACCTTCCTCCGTTATTTTAACACACATGGCATGATGTATTAAGACAAGATATACCTCATACAATTACCATGTACGTGTTTGAATACCAGAATAAATGCACGTGTCAAAAATTTCAGAATGATTGCATTTGCACATGCATATAAGAGGTGGTTATTAAAATTACCATATGGACAATTTGTTTGAAACCGAATGAATGGCTCTATGTAGCGATTGAAAATAAGCGCATGCGATTCCGGACAACACATGCAAATGGAACCGTACTAATGGAATCACATTTGCTTAAAAGCATTGTCTCGATTGAACCATGCCGTAACCGCAAACGGAGCCCCAAACGCAATCCATACAAGGATTCTGTCCTTTATGTTTATGGTAATTCTAACGAGGCCCCCGCCGT
>JAOTQE010101941.1:0-13619 GCA_025631205.1 Nesometra sesokonis
CAATGTACTTTATACTCATCGTGTTCATCGATTTGTTGTATGTTTCATGAAATAAATGGTATGAAAGTACCACTGAAGGAAATGTCAGTGGCCCCAAGTTTAAAATTTCTTATCGCTAGTGTTGCAACGCTTTGTGAATTGAATACCCTTTGACTTTACACAGAGGATTACATTACATTACATCTTTTTCTTTTCTTTTTTTTTTTGTAGGCACCTGTTACTGTTTTTTATTCACAATAATTTAATTTTTCAATCACTTTAAATATTTTCTTATAATTTCTGGGATACCTTTATGATTCATTAAATTTTCCTGGGTTTATTCTGGATTGTTTTATGTGTTTATTAACGAAAAAAGGGACTTACTAAAAAAAGTAAAAAAAAAAAGGAGACCCTAAATTTCGCGAAAATTTGAGTTGTTGGGCTTAGAAAACATAAAGATGTTTTTTAGGCCTAATTCAAATGTATTTCATTCAAATACCTGTTCCTCTAATGCTGACACACTGTATAGTAATATTGATAATTATAAAGTAATATGTATGAACTGATGTAAACTAGGATATGGAGACAATAACTTATGTAAAGATGATCTACGATTACATGATAAGACCAAATGTCTCCTAAAATACACTTGAAAAATCTAGGTCCAAAATCTTGACTTTACATAAATCTCCTTGACTTCTATGAAAAATAAACAAATTTAACTTTAGAAAAAAAAATTAATGTACTATCAAAAATCTGTGTATTATTATTATAATGGAACCTAGAGACCTAACTTAAATCAAACCATGATTTAACTAAATCTTAAAAATCGACATCACTGTTGATGTAGAATTATCCTTTAACTTTATAAGACGATATACTCAAGTTATGCGATTATAGTAGAAGATTTGTTAAAACTAGTAATATCTTTAGATGGTTCTTCAACAAGATTTTGAAAACCAGACTTGTCATGTTTGACTAAATCTTGTCATATATAATTTCTCATCAGATACTTTGATTGTCAAAAGGCAGTCGAGTATGGATTTCTTAAATTATGTCTTATCATCAAGAGCAAAGTTAAAAATCGTGTTCCATTCCTATTCTGTGTTAAGTGCAACCAGTATAAGCACATTAGTACACATTTATGCTCAGTACATCACATTTATTTTATCCGTTTGCAGACGGAGGTGCCCGCATAGCCATAAAAAGATGACACTATGAGTTAAAGAACATCGCATTCCGATTCAACTTACCCGCTGAGTTTCAGCATTGGCTGATTCATGCTATCGGATTGAATGACAAACTTGATCGCCACATGCCAACAAACACAATGGCATAGCTTAATGTATTACCTGAAAACAAGATCTGTATTGCTTTGTGCCAACTGACAAATGTGAAAATATAAGTCTTCATTTATGTGTAAATATAGTAATTTTTC
Source organism: Nesometra sesokonis (assembly GCA_025631205.1). Lineage (NCBI taxonomy): Eukaryota > Metazoa > Echinodermata > Crinoidea > Comatulida > Antedonidae > Nesometra > Nesometra sesokonis. The sequence continues at coordinate 1,418 of JAOTQE010101941.1, forward strand.
CAAAATGTTATCCAACAAAATCAAACCTTAGTCTCGGCTTCTGCTCTCCGATGAACATGGACAATGAATGACCGTCATGTTAATGCTTACTAACTACTTAGGCCTATTGCCAGTTGGTCAATTATTTAACAATAAACAAACTTAATCAAGTGTGACAGGGTTAGATAACATAGTGCTTAAGTAATTATTTATTTGGTTAATGACACAAAACAAATAAATATGGGTTGGCAATGTACACTCTGCCATTTATCTCTGTTAGAATTATATTTTGTTAAAAACTTAAATAGTATTTAAATATATATTTCATTTGAAAATGACAAAAAATCACTAAAATTAATTTTAAAAATAACTAGATCTAAATAAAGTATCTTACCTTGAGAATATAAATAGAGCACAGTATTTAACAATTGTTTAATGCTTTTTACTATGCTGAGTGTTAAAATTTATAAAGAAAGGCTTCTGGGCTTTGAAGATTTTTGGTTATTATTTATTGGCACAAAAAGTAACATATTTTTAAGTAGTATTTTTAATTTTTTTTTGTTCAACAACTTATATTTCTTTTCATAATCAATTTCATCATTTTCAAATGACACTACATCTTTAATGGTTAATTTCTGATTTCAATTTCAATATAAAAAATATTAATACTACACTTTTATTTTATTAATATTAAAATAAAAAATCAGTTTTGCTTTTTAATCTCTGACAGTAAAAATAATATAAAAACTGACAGTTTTCTATTAAAAACAATTATGTATCTGCTTTGTCACCTACTAAACACTGTTAATAATTACAATTTATTTATATTTTGCTGACTCATCAATTTTAAAGTAGGTTAATGCAAAATGCATGAAAATTGTAATGCAACCATTTCAAATAAAATATCTTGTTCTCTTTTATTCCAGTAGTTGTTATTATTGTGCATGAGTCATCGCATCACATTAATATCTACCAACGTCGATAACTTCAAAATTAAATTTCATCTTGATCACTAGACTAGACTAACCTTGTGATATTTAACGCAATGTGTGTAAAATTTCTTCATTATACATACTTGCACAACATAATGAAGTCATTTTGTAACTCTCGATTTATTTCAAAATTAATACCGAAATATTTTCATTTTCAATGTCAACATCTCTTTAATGAGTATTGTTAGATACATACAGTCAACTCAAAATTTATCATCCTTTCAACCATCCATTTTGTACGGTTTTCTGTACAGTGCGGTTTAGAGAGTCCTACATTCGTTTTATGGTTTTTATTGTGGTTTAGCTTTTAAGTTTAATTTTCAAAGTGGTCTCATTTGAAAGAGTTCATAGTTGACCTCATTTACTCACCTCCCAGTCAGGAGGGTATCTGTATATGAGAATGTTCATAAAAACTGATGAAATATTGTAAAACACATACAGTATTTGTGCTTATTTTGTTATCTTGGTAGTTTTAGGCTACGTTCAGACTCAACGATTAAGCGGAAAGTAACGTACGCGGCGTACGATTATCTGTGTCTGAACTAGCCGGCGATTAGCGTAAGTCCCTAATCCGGAGCGTAATTGTGCTCCCTGCAAACCCAGGTTTAGCGTAAGCTACGAAGCTATGCTTCGTACACCTGAATGTTTTTGTCCTTGTGGTACGCGTTGTCCAATCACAATTTACAATCGGTCTGCATTGGCCAATCAATAACGGCTCAGAAAAACCCGCTGGCGGCAATTTTAAAATTGCTTATGACTTTAGCTACGCCTTGTGTCCGAACACCTTGGTCGTTATGCCGCAGATTAGCTTGCGCCTCACTTATGCTAAGATCCGCTTAAGCCGTGAATTTGAACATAGCCTTAATGTTCTGTCTGAATGAACAAGATGAAGGAAAATCTAAAAACAACAGAATTTTCATTGATAAATTATCAGATTATAACAAAATTACGTATTATTTCAATTACGTATTTGGCTGAATAGTGTGTGTAAAATCAAATATTTGTAATGCAAAGACAAAAGAATTATCATCAATATATTATTGATGATTGCATAATTAGCCATTTAATGATGTAATTGGCTAAATAGTGTTTGTAAAATATAAGATTTCTAATTGAAAAGTTTGTAAACGAAGGTCAACTGTAGTAGAAGCACCATTTTATGTGTAGAATTATACCAGATGACATATCACAGTCAAAAATATAAGACCAAATGTTTGCCATTATAATATTTAGTTACTTTTTTATACTTTGTTGCTCATTTTGCCTTTTAATTATTAAAATTTTAAATGCGATGTCTGTATGCGACATATACTATCACCATCTTAGGTCACTGTCCATAGGTCAGGGGTCTGATGTGCAGCAATCTGTATCTGTTTTACATAATGTTGAATTAAATTCAATGTTCAAACTACAGTTAATGGCAGGTGACAAATTGTAGGTTTATCAAAATCGGAGCACATAAAATTGAGGTTTTATTACCGTAATCTATATTTATAAGGTGAATGTACTAAATTGTAACCTTTGTGTAATTATCATAATAATTAATTCTAGGGTATTTCACTATCTATACAGTTGGGCATGTAGTTATTGTTATTGCCTTTTTATTATATATAATTTATTGTGCATTTCAAAATAATTTCTCTTTGTCAAATACGTTTTAGAGGGTATTTAGAGTCATGCTTTCAAAGCCAAGTCTCACAAGACTTATGGAGTGTTGCGGTTAAGCCTAGCTCACACATTTGCGTTTTGAGCTTGCGTTCGGCTGTGTATTGTTCCAACGCAACCTAATGCTGCACACTACGCAATGAAACGAGCTAATACGAGGTCAATAGGTAGACTAGCGCAGAGGCTTTGCGTTCTAGTTCGCTAATTTGAATTTTTTTCAAACATCCACAACTGAACGCAAGATCATGTCATGCCAAACCCACCCCCAAAAAAATTGCAAAATCGAAAAATGGAGTTAACATTGAAACCATACTTTTTGTAAGCTTTAAAATGAGAAGTCAGTTATCAATATTGGACATCTATAACCCAAGTTATGAAACAAAATAGAAAAAAAATTTCTTTGTATTTGTTTATATTTCCTGTTGTCTATTTGCTTATTTCGTAATAATTTCCTGTGTGACAACTGGGTACTTTTGCCATGGTTTGCCTCATTGTTTAATCTGTATTTTTATATATGAAAAGATCCTCAGATGTAGGCCTATGTCAGAAACCGTATCACCATCATTTACAGATATATAATACTCAACCACCCAATGTATGAGAATAAAAAATCTAAATATATATTGTTGGTATAGTTCCAGTGTTGTAAAGCATCAGGAAGGGGATGATTATTATTATACATTAAATATCCCAGATATTTTAAGAAATACTGAGATTTTTTTTAAATTTAAATGGAAATATTATTAATAAAAACATGTTATTGAAAATAGACAAACAGGTACCTAATAAAAAACAGATTTCTCAACTGAGTAATTCAAATAATTTTTTTTATTAATTCTGTGTTTGGGCAACAAAGGATTTTTTTAAGGCCTTATCACATAGTACTTTTGTTATCAACTGCGTGGTATTTGCATTAGTCATATCACTAGTGATAATAAATTTTAATTAAAGAGTTGCATTACGTTAATCATAGTGTAATTTATGCACGCCATAGAATGCTATTCATAATGTATTCCAAGAAATTCTCCATAAAAAAGTGAATTGAGGCGATTGTAAATAATGCTATGTTGTTAGTCTCTATTGTAAAGTAAATGTTGATGTTGGCTATTATCCATTGCTTTTTGTGTTTTATTTGTTATGGTAAAAATAGAAGGTGTGAATACAATAGTAATACCGTACTTTAATATATTTCTGATTCTTTTATTCATCAATAAAAATACATAAAAACTTACATTACTAGGAAAATATAGCATTTTGGTCATTTCAGTACAAACTGAATTGCGACAAAAAAAGAGGTGAGTTACATTAACAATCGTATAAAATCACTAATAACATATTCTTCAATTTTTGTATATGAAGTTGAAAAGCATGAAAAGCATGAAAAGCATGAAAAGCATGAAAAGCATGAAAAGCATGAAAAGCATGAAAAGCATGAAAAGCCTCATAATTTCATTGTTGAGAAACTCAAACATGCTCAAACCAACAAGAAGAACAACATAACACTATCTAAATACAATAATTTTTAATGTTTTCATAATAATTTTCATTTTTGAAATAGAAATTTAATCAACATGAATTTTGAGAATCTATGTATCACATTTGTAAAATTCAGGAGTGTCAATTTGCTCTCCTCAGAATTTTGGGAGAGCTAATTACAATGCTCAGAAATGACTCTCCTTGGTAATGAAGCATTTGAATCTACGAAATATTCTTAAATTTATATTATTTTCAATGTGTTACATTTCACAGAGCCAAAAATAGCTCTCTTGACTAAATTAAGGGGTGCTATAAATTGGTCTGGAAGCCCATTCACTAGAGCCAAGAGCAATCAATCTCGCTCTCCTTATAAAAATGAAATGGTGGACTGGAGAACCTGAGTTATATTGAGATATATACTTTAAATGTTTGTGAGTAAGTGGACGAGTGGAGACACAGGCCTTAAATTTATAGTGCTATGTTCACTTTGTATAATATATAGTTTCATAATTTACAAATAACTCAATTTTCAATATTTTGACTTATGCCTCCTTCGGCTTCATAATGTAAAACAGAGACCGACAAAATTATACCTTCAATTAAACGCTTTTGTAAAATATGGAATATAATTAATTATATATAATAATTAACATTAACTGAACATTACATACCGGTATTACTACGCCATAATAAGTAAAACACGCACTCGTAAAGAACACACAGACAGACCCCAAGTACGGACTAAACATTTATTGATGACATGTTTACAGAGTAACCACGATGGTGTAATTCCCGAGGGCGCATGTATACCATGGTGCCTGGGTCGCTCGAATTCAATCCCTAGTCACTAAGTGCAAGCTTTGTGGTCTAGTGGTTCAGAAGCCAGACAAGTAATTTGGAGATGTGGGTTCGAGTCCCACCCGAGACCAACATGTGAATTTTTTTCGCAAGTGTTCTCAACTGTACTGAGATTCAGTATATTTACACATCAGAGTTGGGCAAAACAAATTATTTCTAGTATTCTCCCTAACGAATGGAACTTATAATTTAAATAAATATTACAGTACTGCTTTGCAACAATTTCTTTTTTTATTAGTAATGAGAAGCTGAATCTCGCATTATTATATGACAATGAAGTTTATCTGCATCTATGTCTATGTATAGTGTGGATCACAATAAAAATAAAATATATCCGATTAAATGATCAGTTCACGTACGATTAAAGGTAATGCAAATCGTGACTTGTAGATGTTGTCCAAGATCGATACTCCCAGTTCAAGAGGACACCATCAACTGAACGGATCATGAAGAAGAGGATATAGAATTAATATTATTACCATTAAAGTGATAATCACATAATTTAGGTTGTTAACAATACACTGGCATTATTCCATTATTGTTATTAAAAATAGCACCATGATGAATTTCCTGTACATGATTGGATGAAATAAATCAACTGATTACATTTTTTTATGTTTCTTGATCATTCTGATCATCCGGAGTGTCATAGGTTTATTATTTTTTGGATCATTCATTCACACTTTTATTACTGACTCATAAAAAATGACAATATCTTAATTGAATAATTAACCCTTGACGAGTTTATTAATTATAGTCCCTAATATCAGAATAGCTAGAATACCTGTGGTACCATACTAATTGTCTGCAAATTAAATGTTACGGTAGTTTGATTCAATCTTGTGTGTTTCATACCAATTCATTTTCAACTTGTTTGTGTTTCTGCATAAATGGGGTATGTCATGGCAAAACCACCAAGTTGTTGCAAAATAGAAAAATTGAGTTATAGAAACCATACTGCACTGTTGTAAGCTTTAAAATGAGTCACTTATAAAAATCAGATATAGAGCCAAAGTTATGGAACTAAATAGCCAAAAATTTCCTTTGCGTTAAATATTTTCTGTTATTTGCTTATTTCTCAATAACTTCCTGTGTGACAACTTGATGGTTTTTTGCCCTAAATCAATAAGAATAAAAACATTTTGTATAATCAGTGTTTTAACTAGAGTGTATTTTCAGACACTTCAAAAGCACAAATTGGGGTGGGCTTAGACCATTATTTAATAGTCACCCTGTGTTGTTTCTAAATGCACCTTGAATGATACAAAATTGGAAGTTTAATTAGATTATATTTATTACTAATTTAGTTATAACTAAAATAGACACAGCCACTTTAACATTACAATCCTACGCCATAATATGGCTAGAATTATTCATGGCACATACGCAGTTATAACAACAACTCTCGGTGATGAGATTTGCGAAGCGTGCCTTGAGACATGCATATAATCCTGAGAAAAAGGGCAAACGGAGTCATCTTATGGGGAGGGATAAATTTATTAGTGCATGTTTTATTAAAAATGAATAATTTGATAGGAAATATTTAATAGTGCGTGTTAATATGACATGAACAAAGAGAGAATTTGATAGGGTCATAATTATTTTGGGTCAATAACCAAACACATTCAATAAAATCAATGTTAACCAGAGTGTAATATATTGGCTTTTTAAAGCATTTTATTCCTCCATGTTTTAAGCAATTACCTAGGCCTAGTACTTATAGCAGAAGCACCTAAAAACTAATCATCCACAAGGTATCATGTGGGCTGGCCTAGGCATGTCTACGGCTAGTCTCCTGCCAAACATATACACCAATTTTTTTTCAGGAGAATGTTTGATGTCAGTATTGCTTTCCTACTACTACAATAAATAATTAACTTCCACAATCAAATGTTCAACTTGATCATCACTGGACATGCACAAGATCGAGGGGAAACTTGATATATTGATACATTCCTGATTGGCTGAAAGTGGTTGTCATTTAGATTTCCTGATAAAAATCACTTCAAAAGCCTTTTAAATGATACGATACCGATACCATTGACAATCTTATAATTTTCATGCTAGTAGGACTTTCCCCAAAATTTTAACACTGTACCGATAATTTGTATACGTATGGGTCTTAACGGTATCATTATCGTTGTAAATGTGACCGGGCCTTTACTCAACCATTATAGTTTATAATATATTTGTAAATTATAAATCATTATGTTTATAAAACTGTTACTGTATAATAAAATTCATAAAATATACAATAAAATTACACTATCAAATATATTGACACTACTATATCTTTGAAAATTTTTAAATATATCAACAAATTTTTAAAAATGATTACTAAACAAAATTACCCGAACTAGTAAAATTATTACAAAAATTGAAAGAATCTGACAAGATTAATCTAAAATAAATCAACAGTTAAACTAACAATTACAATAATTAGTCCTTCCAATTAACACAGTATAATCTATTGTTGACAATTATTATTAGTTTCTTTAAAATCTAATTCCTCAATTAGAGCAAGATTCCCCTTGGTACAAAATTACTTCTACTCTGTTCACAATGATAATTATTATTTAACTCGGGGAATCTGCAAGTGCATTTGATGGAGAATGATGCTGACATATTCCTGATGGAAAAGTAATGGGCTTTTATCCAAGTACCCCATTTATTATGGCAACTTACGAAATCCAATTTGTATTTAGCATAAACAAGTCAGGTTTCCATTTTTTTTACTTCAAAAATTTGTTTGGCAGCATACAAATTTGTACATAAGCATAGTGGCAAGGTAGCTCGGTGATCACATCCCAAGGTACTGGGTTCAGACTAACCCTTTTTTGTGCAGTAGTATGCCACTGCTTCTGGGCCTCAATCTATAATTTCTATAAGCCTATTCATTGAATAGGGACGATTTTGTTGAACATTTCAAATACTCCCATAAAAACATAATGTATTCCCATCATATAAGTGACCTGTATCAGCCGCAACATGAAATTGAAATAAAAAATGTCAACAAAATGCATGTTTCCTACTTTGTATATACAATATAAAGCCTTTTTGAAATTGCCACTTTTTCTATTTTTTTAAAAATCTTATAACCTCTTTTTTGTTATTGTTTAGCATGTATAAAGAAGATGCACTGTGTCTATTGTCATAACCTTAAAGTTACATGTTTATAATTGTTTATAAATAATATTATGTAATTATAAAAACATCTGTAATTATAAAAACATATTAACCAATGACAAACTACTGAAAATAATGATAAATACTGTGCAAGTCATAAAACAATTAAAAATAACGAATAATTCATAATACAGTATACCGTACATATTCAATTCAAAAATAAAATCAATAATAAATGACCTAAAATTATTTCATATAATTTGTTTTTCCTAAGCAAGTACATGCACACCCCAAGTATTGAAATATATACCCTCGTGTTGAGATTGAATATTTCGACATTGTAGTATGTTATCACAAGAAATAAAAACAAAATTCTTGACAACGACATAATTAATGTTGAAATATTGAATTCCAATAAAACGGCATTTGTATTATACTTTTCTACCATGTTTGAATATTGGAGACTTGTCAGTATCACCTTCAAAGGCATAATTACCTATCTAGGTTTAGACACATTCTGATGATAATGATGCAAGCCTTGGGATTCACTAGAGATGACTTTTCAATTTTCAATATATATCATACAATTCATACCATCTGCTTGATGTCTATGCTTCTCTATTAAACATTAATTTCACCTAGCCTTCAAAATGACATTTAATCAAACTAATTAATTATATCTGGAGAAATCATTACAAATTCAAGATTAACTGTTAATTAAATGTTATTAAAATGTAATTTGAATCGCTCTTATTGCATATTTGATATTAAAATGTTTTCAATAAGAAAGTATTCAATGACAAACAAAAAATATTAATTAACTAAAATAGTGTACTAATTCTAGGTCAGGTTGTGAAAAGTTATTTTACTTCATGATATAAACCTGCACTTTTTAATTAAAGAAATTAGTTTAATTAAAATTTTTAATTAACATCATTTTTGTTAATTGCTTGAATTTTCATTTGCTGTCTGAAATGGCCAGACCAATAAATACATTGTAAAACCATGGAGGTTATGCGTCCATGGTAGAGCATTACGGCTACTGTCAGACTAGCTGGGTTGAGTCAATACGGTTGAGAATTACGTAGTGCGAACCAACCTGGATTGACTAGCATCGGTATTGAAATCTCTCTCAATCTCTCAAACCAGGCAGCTCAACCTCGGCACAACGCCGAGGTTGAACCTAGAATGACCCGATATCTGACCGGGGTTGACATTTTACATTCAGAATCATAACCAACCATAAGCTAGGAATCTAAAGCGCGCGAGAGTAAAATTCTGCTTTCTCTATTTGCCGATATATTGAGGATCGAGAACAGGTTCTTTTTTTCTCAGTAAATAAATTTATATTTTATTCTTCGGATTTCCAAAACACAGCGGCGCTCTAACTTTCTTTTAAGCCGGAGCAGAGGTCAACCCAACCTGAGATTAATCCATGTAATCTGAACGCTGCGAATTCTCAACCGTATTGAAAATTTTCAATCGGACTGACTTAAGCCAGACGTGAGGCTATAGTGTGATCGCAGCCTACATCTTCAAAATGTTCATTTGTCCCACAAACTGAATCTACCAACCTCCACATGAAGCATTTTATTTAAATAAGTAATATATTTAAATAATGACCTTACCGTATTTGAATATACAATAAATTAGCACAATCACCAATGTGGCTTAAATATTTATAACTATAAGCTGTAATACTATTTAAAGCAGGGATGTTGATAGAAAAAAATGCAAGAATGGGCGGCAAAACTAATAAGGATGGGTGGTAAAATAATTAAAAACAGTATTTTTACCTCTTTTAGAGGTTTAGAATGAGTGGCAGGTTGAAACTAGGCTGGGTAGAAGGCCTCAAAATAAGCTTTAGGGTGAGTGGAAATTTTTTGGGTGGAATGCCCCGCCCACCTCCACCCAACATAATTACATCTAAGTTAAACATAGAATTTTGTTTAACTTAAATTTTTCAATTCAACAATTGCTAGTAGAAATTGAAATACTGAAACTGAAATACATTCCTTTGTATAATAAATGATTTATGAGGCTAACAGAAATGAATTAAATGTTATTTAATATTTTTAATCTATATAATGCTATGATTTATTCAATTTGCATAAATTTATACAATTTTATCTGTGAATTCATTTAATGACTATCACATTTACTTTTTTAATATTAAACAATATCAATATATCACTTGCTTATGACATTTCTTGAAAAGATAAAATATCAGGTTAACTTATCAAGAAGGGTATGATATAAATTGGTAATATAATGTCAGGTGGTTGCAGAAAATAAAATTTTTTGATGAAATATTTCATGAGTAAAATTTATTGATAGAAAATTACATTATCAACAGACGCAATTTGATATGGAGTTATCCCATGAAGCCAAGACATTCTAAAATATTGAATTCATTGAACATTATAAATTGAATGAAAGTATAGAATTTCCTACAATACATTTTATATCACATTATAAAACATCTTGTTGAAATGTCATGTCGATTTAATGTTAAAATTCATGATCAGAAGTAATGCTTAATTTGATCTACAAAATCTCAGATATGTTACCTGGGGTGTTGTATAATCTCGCATTTTCTTGCAGCAATGATAATATATTAAAATGTACTTTTCTCGCTGGATGAAATACTATTTACAAGGTGAATAAATCCAAGGTAACACACAAAAATCATCAACTTGCACTTATGAAATTATATTGGCCAGAGGGAAATTGTTGAATCAAAAACAGGTAATACTGTACACAAATTTTGACTTATAAATCAAATGTATAGTATATTCAAAGATAATATTACAATACAAGTATTCAAATTTTACCATTTTTGTAAGTATGTTTGTAATGGTATCAGCATACAGTATAAAGTTTCATAAAATCATAAATATTTAAAGATTTAAGCCTAAAAAGGTGAATCTTTAATTGGGATTTCCTACTAACCTCATGAAACAGGACCTGCTAAAAAATGGGGGTATTTTCAACATGGTTAGACCAATTATTAGTTTAAAAACAGCTTATGTGTGTACATAATACTTCACAGTATTTTTTTTCATCCGCATCCAACAGCGATAAACGCCAATTACAGGATGGATAAACTATATCATTCTTATAAACTAAGACTCATTAAGAGACTTAGGCAGTGGCATTGTTTTTGTGAGAATACTCCAAGCTCTTATGTCAGGATTGAACCCAGGACCTCGGGATTTGTAGGCAAGCACGTTAACCACTAAGCTACAGCGCCACTACTAGCCACAAAGCTACAGTGCTACACTGTTGTATAAACTACTAAAACAACCCTGCTATTCCAGTGTAATTTTTAGAATTAACCATCCCGTCCTCCTCACACTCAACCTCTCCCACTCCCACCCAAAAAAGGCCTAAAAATATAAAATACTTTTCGGTGTTTTCACTAAAAAATATTTGGATGATCATGGAATACAATATACTTCAAAATTTTATGGGATTTGTTATTTTTTCATTTGTTTTTTATACTATCTCACAAATTTATTCAAAATTCATCATTAAACCAAGCAAAACAGTTAAATACAAGTATAGACAATGATTGCTTATTACACTCGCTGTCTATTACAAACCCTGGATTGTATTTCCCCAAATGCCGATGTTTTGAAAACAAATGCACATTAACAGCATTCACGCCCGTTCTTTCATTTTCTAGAGCAATCAAGTGTGGAGAAATCATTAAAATCTGTCATAAAATTTGCAAGTTTTCATGCTTGTCTGAAAGGAAGTCTGTCTTCAAACACCATGTCTTGAGAGTAAACATGGATAAAACAAACAGAAACTGTCAAATGGCTCCACATTTATTTGTTGTTTAATCCAATGGTCTACTATAATGATTAATAACAATATTTATGTATTCATTCTAGAGAGTGAAAATTCCTGATAAGTAATAAAAGAAAATATAATTTGTTAAAATATGGCACTAAATATGGCACTAAATATGGCACTAAATATGGCACAAAATATGGCACAAAATATGGCACAAAATATGGCACTAAATATGGCACTAAATATGGCACTAAATATGGCACTAAATATGGCACTAAATATGGCACTAAATATGGCACTAAATA
>JAOTQE010101963.1:0-13839 GCA_025631205.1 Nesometra sesokonis
CTAATTTATTCAGTAAAATATACACATTATATACATTAGTGATGTGGGTGGAGTACATTCCACAGGTAGTAAAAGTAGTACAATAATTAATTTACGTATAACGTATTTACATTGGTTAATTGCAAGAGTTTACTATTAATTAAAAACCAGATGAAACTATTTCATATGAGATTCAACAGTGCAACATGAGGGCAGCATAAGCAATGAGCACGATGAATGGTGTAGGCCTACATTTTGTCACACCGGTCTGTTTCAAATTTGTAACAAGAGGAACAATAAATTCACATTTTGAATGATGTTCATGGATCTAGTTCACCAAAGGGTAATTGATATCCCATAACATACGACTACTCCAATCGTAGTCAGGTTAAGGCTCCGTGCCTTAAACGGTGGTAATCAAGCGAAACCGCAGGCGTGACACATTTTCGTCACTACCTGCTGTGACGTCATATGCTCGCCAGTCATTGCGTGCTGCGCGGGTAATTTTAGAAATCTATACTGGTAACTTTTCTCATGTCAGGTGCCGTTTGAACATCACACGTTTAGACCATCAAAGGTCAACTACACACGTAGAACCAATCTGTTTTATATGGATAAATTATACACAACCAGCTGGATAAAGCTGAGAAGACTGATAATACAGGCCTATATTTAAAATGTCCAAAAGATAAAGATAAAGATGGTCCAAATCTCAATATGGATTCGAACCAAAGCAACGAGATCATTGCGATCTTTTTTCAGAATTAATTATACTCTTCGTGTACCGAGTGGCAATTAGAATAGTTCAATGGTCAATGACTTGGCATCAACACAACGAAATTCTACTGACGTCAGACCTAAACCGACGGTCCGCCAAACCGATCAACCAATGAGGTGACCGTCAAATTACATGACCGAAAAACTGCTTGTTAAATTAGAAAACAATAAGACCATCATTGATAAAATAGCACGTTCAATTCATTTTTATTATCGTTTTACTTCAAATCGCATCCAATTGGTGTCGACCGTCCAACCAAACAAGCGACCGACCAATCAACCAACCACCAACAAACTAACCAATCAACCAACAAACAAACAAACCAGTAACCAACCAATAACAAGGCCGGACGCAGACTTTTGGGCCGGTAGAGAAGGAAAGTTTTAGAGGGTCCGGGGATGTTCCCACAGGAAATTTTGGTCTTATGTCCGAAAATGGTCTCAAGGGCGTGTTAAGTGATTAATTGTTGCCTTATGATTGTTGAATATTTTTCGTTTTATAGAAAATGTTAATAAATATTGATATATTTCAATTTCGAAAGGGGAAGGAGACGAGAGCTGATCTTCCCCCTCCCCCACTAAATACGTCCATGAACAAACCAAACCAACCAACCATCAAGATTGTGGCAAAATGTGGCCATACTTTCTAGAATTTTGAAATAAACGAAAAAAAATGTTTAGGCCTAAAAATTACAACCTAGGCCTACAGGTTTTACTTTCAAAATTGCAACTCATGATCCAGTGAAAGTTAACAACTTGCAGTGAATTGCAGCAGCCATGAACTTAAAAATAATTACCAGGCTTAAAATGCCACGTTTAATACATGTACGTTTTTGTTTTCAAGAATACTAAATCGATTCACAAAAGATAGGGACTAAAGCATTAGACGCATTTGTGATAACTGGCAGTAGGGGTTGATCTCTTATGACATTTATTTGCCGTATTGTCGAATCTACAGATGCACTTATGGAAATTAAATGGATGTGGAGGGGCGACACGTTTCAATATTTTATGAAATGAAGAATATTTTACCGGTTTTCAAACTTTTTTTTATACGATGGAGATCTTACTACGACTAATATTCATAAATATAACAAAAAAAAACAACAACACTTGCAAAACAATTTGCAATTGTAATTACACATCCAACATAAATACAATGACAATCCACTAACTATGGGACGCAATTGGCGCCAGATATTTGTGTCTATGAACACGCTATCAATAAGATATCGTTTAGTAGGAAGAGAGAAAGACATGAGGTAGGATAAAATGTACCGTAGTAGATCTAGAGTAATAAAAAACGGAGCTCCAACGTCTCTAAAATCATCTTGAAGTCTCCATTAATTTTGCTTCATCTCCCAGGCTCCAGGAAATACTTTAGGACTTTAAATATTTCAAGATTATTATTTGTAAATCAAATGGTATTTTGAAGGCTTCTTTATCTACAATTATCAACACTTAATAGTAAACAACTTTTTATTTGTAATAATCAACGAATTGTTGTTTATGATTTCACTTCATATATGTCCATATAGGCCTAGTTCCCAAAAACAGTTTAAAAAAAAATCTGGCCGAAAAATCTCCAGAATTTCTGGTTGTCCAACTTTGGAGCTCCTAGTAAGTGGTAAAACACTAAGAAACTCCTAATCCCAAGTATGGTGTTACACCGTCACATTTACTTATATTGATTTTATATCGTTACAACATAATTTCCCAATCACATGAATGTTCATTCCCTCTCCTCTGTCCATCCAAAATAAAATACTTCATTGGTAGGCCTATTTCCGTTAATATATTATACATTTTGACCGATAAAAACAGATGCTGTTTGACCATAGCTAACCAAGTATGGTGTTACACCGTCACATTCACTTATATTGATTTTATATCGTTACAACATAATTTCCCAATCACATGAATGTTCATTCCCTCTCCTCTGTCCATCCAAAATAAAATACTTCATTGGTAGGCCTATTTCCATTAATATATTATACATTTTGACCGATAAAAACAGATGCTGTTTGACCATAGCTAATAAATTTAAGTTGTGGACCCATTGGTGCTAAAAGATTCCATTATGATACTGATTAAACCAGATTGAACTAAACGGTAGTGGACTTAAACCATATGAAAAGCACATTGTGAATTATTATATCACCGGGGTAGCATTGTGTTTAATGGCTTTTATTGACAAACATAACCCAGAGGTTAATGAAAAATACCTTTTTAATTATCGTTTGAACCCGATAAATCGCTTCAGTACAAAATCATAAGTAGGCCTAGGTTGCATTTTGCAGCAATTATATTCTAACCCTCTCGAATAACTTCTTTTGGCAATTTTCTTTTAGGTTTTTACTAGCCCTATTACTAATAGGCCTACTTCTTTTGTCGTTTTTTTATTATTAAGCCACCAGTTACTCTCTGAAAGTAAGAGTGAAATTCTACTCTTGAGTGACCTAAGGAACCACTCCAAAAAAGAATGAAATTCACTCCAATCGATTGAAAATTCACTCCATAGGAGTAAATTCACTCAGCCTCTTGCACAATATTCTCTCCACAAGAGAGGATTTGGAGTGAAGACAATTCACCAAAATAATGATTGTTCACTCCTTTACATTAAGAGAGTAAAGATGTTATCAGTAGGCCTACTTAAAGATGTAGGCCTAGTAGTGTCAGAGTAGTGACAGTACATTTTTAAATAACTCTCAAGAAACAGGCCCCTGATAAGCATCATTTTCTGTTTGGGCCTGAATCTCTAGATCAGTGTTTAACTGTGGTTTTGTTCACCTGATTATAGGCCTATAGTTTTATAAGACCTGTTATTAAATAGGTTGGTTTATAATAATCATAACGGAAATTATTGTCTCAAGTATACCGAGTAAAGGAAGTTGTATACCACTACTTCAAACAATACACACCTTGTCTCTTAAAGGTTGTTTTGCTAACCAGTATGTTGTGTTCCTTCTCAATTATTAATTTAAAAATTTGCAATAAAATGAATCACATTAAATCAATTTTGAAGTTAACTTGCTCATGAAATTAAGAACTTGAGAATATTTCAAATAACTGAAGATGACTGTGACATAGCAGAAACATATTGTCTGTATAAGGCGGCCTCGATGCCAAATTTCGTGTTTTTTAGGTGTCAGAGTAGTTAGAACTCAATTTTCAAAGCAGATGCGTTTTCTGGGTATCTTAGAGCAACTTTCACAGATAATTTATGGAAAACAATGAGTTTTTTTCTTTCAATATGCGCCCAAGTCAAAAATGGGGCTGTGTCGGGTTCCCCCACTTGGATCTGCGCCTGTTTGTTAATAAAAAAAATCAATTAAATGTGTGATTATCTTGATTTCTCTTCGATATTGTGGTATCCATGATTAGGTTTTTATTGCGATGTGAGAAGTCGTATTTTACTAAGCTTAAAGGTATTGAAAAAGTCTACAAAAGCAGAAGCTGACTTTAATTTTCTTAATAATAGTAATAGTAATATTGGGAGTAATGGCCTGTAAGCTTGAGAAGCTATTGAAGAAATATACAAAAGCAGAAGCAGACTTTAATTTTCTTAATAATAGTAATAGTAATATTGGGAGTAATAATGGTCTTGACTTCTGTAAGCTTGAGAAGCTATTGAAGAAATCTACAAAAGTAGAAGCTGACTTTAATTTCCTTAATAATAGTAATAGTAATAGTGGGAGTAATAATGGTCTGACTTGTGTAAGCTTGAGAAGCTATTGAAGAAATCTACAAAAGCAGAAGCTGACTTTAATTTTCTTAATAATAGTAATAGTAATAGTGGAAGTAACAGAGGGCTGACTGATTTCACTAAGCTTGAGTGGCTATTGAAGACGTCTACAAAACCAGGAGCTGACTTTACTTAATATTACTAAAATCTTTGATAAGAAAGTAATAACAATTGCGCTAAATGAATAATACTTTCTACCACAGAATGTTTAAAAACTAGTGTGGACGACGTTAATTTATTTGTTTCTATTCTTTCATCATTTTTTAGCATTACGATGACTGGTTCATAAGTTTCTCAGAATGAGCAAGTTGTTTTTAAAAATTACTGTTTTCCATTTGTAACAAAACCAGTACAGAACCTGGTATTAAAATACCGTTGGTACTGTACTTCTAAAACTTCTTTTTGTCTTTCTTTTAAATGGCAAATAAAACCATATTACGATTTCCTTTCATCTGAAACTGAGATATTTTAATATTCAGGGAACATTTTCGCAAGTGTAGCGTAGCAAACTGCTACACAAAAATGAACATTTGCTACACAATGTTACAGATGGATTGCATAAAATTGCCATAGGCTATTTAAAGCTTACAATCATATACCATCAAAATTATCAGAAACCGTTGCTAATCAACATTTTGAAATGAGAATTTTTCTCTGATGGACACTTCAAATTATTACATGCACTAAAATGTGGTGTTATTGCTAATGTACAGAATGTGCAGTCTATCGTTAATTACCAAGGTTAAAATACAAACAGTATAAAATAAAGGAAACTACAAATAATAATAGAAAGAAACAAAAGCATACGAGTTTCAATTAGGCCTAAGTAGCATTATTAATATTATTATCACGGGTACAATGAACTACTGGGCCTGAATGATCAGTATCGCATTCCAACACTTGGCGACAATTGCCACGGCCAGGTGCACCTTATACCAAGGTTAAGGAAAGTTGTAATCGAGACCTATTCTATTTTCTTTCGGATATTGTCGGTATGTTATTCTTGGAGTAAGCCTCGGGGCGTTACCATACCATAATACGTTCATATCGAATGACCGCATATTAAACACTTTATACCGGGTGTTACAATGTTGCAGATATTTTCTCAGAAGGCCTACAGAACATGGTTCAAAGCAAAGTTCATCTGCCTGGCTGAATCCAAAATGGTTCACATGTAGTTAGTTCACATGTTTACCGTAAATACGATACTGTCCTTTTGAAGGTCTGTCTATGAAGTTCTTCAAAATAGAATCAGTTCGGCACTCATAGTTACGTGACTTAACAGTCATATTATGTTTTTGTGAACATTAATTTTAATGAATATTCGGCAAAATGTATTAGTCAAAATGGTGTAATATAAAGGACCTGAAATTTGAATTAGGCTACCTTTCGCCACGTACAAATCAGGGCGGATTTAAGGGGATGAGGACTTTTCGGAAAATAAAATAGGTCTATATTAACATTGCCTATAACTCGAAAATATTCAGCAATCATAAGGCTAGAATTGATCCCTTAACACGCCCCTGAGGCCAGTTCCGGACATCTAAAGACCAAAATTTCCTGGGGAAGCATGCCCTGACCCCCGCCCACTTGAATCTCTACCGCCCCTCCCTTTCTGCCCCACCCCCTTTTCTAAAAGTCTGGATCCGCCCCTGCAAATGCCTCCATGTCGTTTCGGTCACGATTTCAATACGAGACATGTAACTATGTGCAGTGGAACGCCCAACACATAGGCCTATTCTACGCATGTTCATAGCTTTGTGAGAGTGCGCAGAATACTGCTGCGCAAGTTCATATTTTTTCCTTTTTTAGTAGTAGGCACCTGTTACTGTATTAACAAATGAGGTACTTGTGGAGGCGCGGATTTGGCCGCAACCGGCACGCCCCCCCCCCCCCACGCAGTCAAAAATAAGGTACTAGAGCACCAAATTGGGGGAAATGACCTTGGCAACCACGCCCGCCCGGAGTGGACAAGTGCGCCCCCTCTTTCGATGGATCCTGGATCCGCCCCTGTTGTGAAAAATATGTAAAAAAGGCCAACCCTAAATTTTGCGAAATTTTGGGTCGGCCGGACTTGGGCAAAATATTTTTTTAGGCCTTATTATAATTACAGTCTGGTGCTGCGTGTAAGCCTATACTAAAGCAGCTAGCAACCATCAAGCCAAGAAAGCCGCCGGAAATTATGATTTAGGTTATTCAAAGTTTACCTTATTATGGACTGATTTATATCAAATTTGGTATCGCACCGAGGGGCTTATTATCATTGTTTTTCTAAGGCTCAACACTCAGTTGGGTTTATACCACTGTATGAGGCGAGCCTACTTAAAATTGTAAACACGAAACACAAAGTCAATAAAATTACATTACACATGGTATAAGTTACATTATACAGTCGGAGATACATTTAATCGGTTTTTTTTTCAAGTGGGCGTTCATTAAAATCCTCAGACCCAAACGTTTTAAAATGATGATGATGATGATGATGATGATTATTATGATGTTTATGATGATGATTATTATGATGTCAATGATGATGATAATGACAGTGACGACGACGATGATGATGATATGATGATGATGATTATCATGATGACGACGACGATGATGACGATGATGATGATGACAGTGACGACGACGATGATGATGATGATACGATGATTATGATTATCATGATGACGACGACGACGACGATGATGATGATGATGATGATGATGATGACAGTGAGGACGATGATGATGATGATGATGATGACAGTGATGACGACGACGATGATAATGATGTTTATGATGATGATCATGATGACGATGATTATTATGGTGTTTATGATGATGATGATGATTATTATTATTATTATTATTATTATTATGACGATGATGATGATGATTATGATAATTATTATTATTATGATGATGATGTGATGATGATAATGACAGTGACGACGACGACGACGATGATGATGATGATGATGATGATTATGATGATGATGATGATGATGATGATAATGACAGTGACGACGACGACGATGATGATGATGATGATGATGGCGATGATGACAGTGACGACGACGACCACGATGATGATGATGATGATGATGACGACGACGATGTTGTTGATGATGATGATGATGATGATGATGATGACAGTGACGACGACGACGATGATGATGATGATGATGACGACGACGATGTTGTTGATGATGATGATGATGATGATGATGACAGTGACGACGACGACGATGATGATCATGATGATGGACAACGGTAATGGTGTCGATAATATGATTAAGATGGTGATGGTAACGGTCATGACGATTACCTCAACCATGACGACGATGGTTTTTACACTGCAGTTACGATTGCAGTTAGATGATGTATGTACCAATTACTGTTAAAAAGACGGCACAATTGTAATGCAATTTATGTACGAATGTAATAAACACAAGTAGACTCCACATATCGATTGTGATCATAATAATTCTGTATAGTTTATTATCTTTCCTACAAACTTTTACAATAATTAGTATATTTCATTTATATGTCGCTTATTATTACATGTTGAACCATTGAACTAAGGTGATGCAAAACGTTGATCTGTATCTAATATTGCTTCCGTTCAAAATCAACCAATTACTTAGTCTATTAATACCATATTTGACGTGCAAGTAGGCCTATGTAGATATTTTTGCAGAACAATGTATCGGATACAATAGAACCGCCTATATGGGACATCTATGTAGGGAAGATTCCCATGAAACGAAGGAAAAATATTACGACCACAGGGGCGGATCCAGGATCCACTTTCATGTCAACGTAGATTCGGGTGGGCGTGGTTGCCCGTTTTATTCAAAATTGTGCAAAAAATGCATTTTTTGGTTTCAAAAGGGAGAGGGGGCAGGGTCCTTTGCCCCCCCCCCCCCTTGGATCTGCGCCTGGTTCAACCCCTATGCACGAGCCACCTCTAAAGGGGACACTCGTCTCAAATGCATCTACTGAGCCTATATTTAGAAACGTTGTGCTACATAAATTCCTTTCCATTCAATATAATTTGCAACAAAATATAAATGACATGTACTTTTTAATCTAATTTTGTGACCTAAGCACTGTATCTGAAAGGACTTTATCCACATTCGCAAACAACATATTACAAGTACAAATTACAAGTCACAAAAAGCACAATAATTATTCCTGTTCAAAGAGATAAACTTAAAAAACACGCGTCCTCAATAAAGAGAAAAACAGACAGACCGAAATTTACTTTAGATCAAGACAATTTTCTGCGCCTAAAATGTTCATAAATAGTGCAGTTGACCGACACATATTTATGTTATTGTGGTAGGCCTATGACATCATGGATAAGGTGACGGTCTGAATCGAAAGCGATATATCTGAGACAGCGCTACACTCATCAGGGGGTGTTTTAATTGTTCGGTACAATGCGCTACCGTCGATGAACTTAGAGCCATATGGAAGGCAATCACCGCAAAATACACATCCAGACAAATAAAAATGTAGACCCACGTTGTTCGCCGTAACAAGTGTTATTCGTCTGTTGTAAAAATAGTACAATTTATCCATGCGTGTATGTGTGTGTATGAAAATGTACGTTTTTCATCTATTGGAAGTACACTACAGCACACTAGATGCTTACATTGCATAAGTACGATACGTTGTATAAACTATATTTTGGCGGCAATTTCCTTCCATACAGCCCGCTAGTTGTAACGCCCTGGAGTTGGCAGCGAAAGATGCTTCACTTTCAGATGGTACCGGTAATATTCCAAAAATGTTTATTGAATGGTTTAAGTTACAGTTTCGAAATTAGCTTGCACGTTACTCAGCTATTAATGATACAATAAAGTGTATAATATAATACTTAAAACAGTCATTAATGAATTCTCTCAGAGCAACCGATAAACAGCTAGAGCTCAAACCCAGAGTACTACAGTGGCAGATGAAGCCGTTTCAGTGCCGTGGCCACCTCCTTAGATGTTTAAGGTCCAAATAGGGTCGCCGCCAGTTATATACTTACGTTGAAAATTATTATAAACACTATAAATACCTGTGCATGAGGGTGCGAAGACCCATGCAATATTGAGGGAATTACCTGTTTTTCGCTTGCCAGATTCAACCGGGGGTAAA
This sequence comes from Nesometra sesokonis, assembly GCA_025631205.1. NCBI lineage: Eukaryota > Metazoa > Echinodermata > Crinoidea > Comatulida > Antedonidae > Nesometra > Nesometra sesokonis. The sequence continues at coordinate 9,640 of JAOTQE010101963.1, forward strand.
CCGGGGACGCAAACACACCCTGGCCAAACATAGTTACGCATCCTCCCTTAAAACATGACTGAGTCCGCCATTTTCTTTACATCGTCCGCCATTTTCTTTACATCGTTCACTTTTTTGTTTTCTTATAGGCCTATTCCTATTTGGCGACTTAATTATGTCTACATAGGCCTATTTAAAATACCTTTTTCATGATTTTTTTTTTATAAAATTAAATAGTAAAATAAAAATGAAACTCTGTTCCTATGCATATAGCATAGGGCATTCCGTTAAATCTATAAGTTTACACTCTTAAAAACTATTCCTTAATTCCAAGCGCATATATTTGGTTGATCTAGTTTCCAATCAGTATTTTCATAGAAACATACCCAATGTTAATACATGATATAGACTAATTAAGATATTCATGGCCAAGGGTAAAAATGTCAAATTATAGGCGACAGATACTGTGCTTGCTTCAGGCAGCGTGCTTACTGACAACCTGGTTTAACACAGTTTAACATCGTCATCTATTTAAGGGCATGACAAGATTATGACAATAGCGGACATTATTGCCGTTGGTTAAAAGTTAGCAACATTTTCATATCATGTTATGTCAAGTTAGCTAATTTAGGAAGTCATACTTTCATCTACTGAAGGGTTGACTGCATACGAATTGTCAGTTAAAAATAGAACCCTTTTATTTAGTGATGTTCTAGTAAGATGATATTTTGCACGACTAAGTGACCGACAGACCAATAGGATGACTGGAGATATTACAAATTTAGAACCAATGAGATTATCATATTGAAAAGGAAGTACACGTAATTAATTTGATTTAAGTTACTCGTAGTTGTGACAAACCAAGGATGAAAGAAAGTACAAAGTGGACTTATTTAAATGGTCCTTCTGGTGCTGATAGGGAAGTACACCGGGAGACAAAGTATACTAATCTTTCCGAATAGCTTTTGCCTACTGCGTTCGTTCTTCAACGTGCGCATGAACCGTGATGTATAGGCCTATGGGACTAACGACTTAACGCCTCATCCGAAAGACGATGCGCTATTAACTTGTATTTCGACCCTCTATGTCAAATACAATGAGCGTGACGATTCGATGGAACCGGGAACCAATGATTTTCCACGGTTCAGCACACAACACAGTAACTACCACCAGTATAACCAACTGAGCTAAATACCACTCGAAACGACTAGTCTTGGTTCAAGACGGTGATTCGGTTTAATTTGTGAAAAAAACCAAATGCGTGTCATAGCAGGTAGATTGTCATAGGCGCACTTCATTAAAATATAGACTTGGACAAGTTTACACACATCCAAGTAACTAATGGAATAACCGACATAGGACTAGGCCCAGTGGTGGCGCCAGGATTTGCCCGACGGGGGGCCATGGTCCCCGACGGGGGGGGGGGCATGGTCCTCGACAGGGAGCTATGGTCCCCGACAGAGAGGGAAGTCCGGGTGGGCGTGGTTACCCGTTTGGTTTTGATGAGCAAAAAAAAAAACAAAAAAAAACGTTATTTGCCCCTTTTTGGTGGCCCGTTTTATGTGTATTTTCAATTTTTGGGGTCACTAATACAATATTTTTATTTTTTCTTTTCCCCGACGATAGTGGCCAATCTTCCCCGACGGGAGGGGGGGCAGCCTTCCCCGACAAGGGGCCCCGCTCCCCCCCCCCTGCTGGCGCTACCACTGACTAGGCCTAAATCACCTACATGAAAATGCCTGCTAAATTTCAATCCTACTGGACTGACTACAAATGGACTGACAGACAGACCAACGAAAGTACGAAAAAAATGAAATATATTATAATTATATAATAATAATAATAATAATAATAATAATTAGTATTTTCAATATGCATCATTATCATAATGACTGGGCCTATAAATAACTTTTATTCAAAAGCTTCCCCTCTTGTTAGTAGGGGGCTATGGAACAAGGGTTACTCGTATAGCTCAGCTGCCTATTTTTTAGAAATGTTCTGTGTTTGAACCTACAAAAACAGGCTCCTATTTTAACCCATATTCCCGACGAGGCATACACTGAGCGCATAACTCATAAGTCTTTACAAAATTTAGATTTAAAATGTTCAACGACTTTTACTTTACGGTCTGTCTATTCATATTTGTGTTTAACATAATGGATCACACACAAACGATTAATAGAAATATCTCTATTAACAGCCACAATAGAGATAGGCCTATCTCTATTAAAAACAGAGATGTCTCTATGAAAAATAGAGATATCTCTATTAAAAATAGAGACTACTCTATTAAAATAGATATATCTCTATTAAAATAGAGATATCTCTATTTTCGATTAAATGACATTTTGGCCCGCCATAGTATGGACCAGTCAACTTATACAACCTTCTTGACAACTGTTCTAATTTTTGATATACTACAGCATTTTCTAGGTTGTGGGCTCTGCACTTTTAGCATAGGAATATCTGACCTTGTTCATTAGCAGCAAAAATGGTTCAAAAGGATAACGTGGTTCGTGGTTTACCCTTCATGGTTTACAGGGGTAAACATATTATGCAAAATTAAATCTTTGAACTTCAGGCCTAATGAAGACATGTGAAATTATCAGAGATTGATAGCACTCACTTCTGCAACATGTCATAGAGGTTCAATTCTTATTTTACAAAACGAAGTTTTATAAAAATAAAAATTATACAGTTCTAATTACATAATTCTCGATTAAAAAGTTGAACTTTCAGAAAATGGAATTTTGTTTCCTTGGCAAATCTGAACAAAATACCGTAAGTACTCGGCAAACAATGACATAATGATATTAATATTAGGCCTAATAATTTTGAATTTATATGACGAACTTCAATGACCAATTAAAATAAGTGCGCTTAAATAATTATTGTCTTTAAATTCGTTTTGAGATCATATTCAGAAATAAAATTCTATTCGTACGGTATAGATGTAAGAGGTAAAGTGGTAAATAATTCCAAAGGATTGCACAGATCGGTAGAATACCCTGATATTACACAGTAGCGATTCACTTATATCCAACTTGCCCCAGCAGACGGGTATAACGTATGTGGTAAGATTCGGTAAGGTTTGACTTGACCTTCGTACTGCCTGGAATACAACTATAACAACTTACTATAAATATTCAACGCTCGTGACATGAAATAACAGAGGTAAACACCCGTAACCAGTTCACAAAAGAATACTATATAACAACGATAATCCATTTTATAACAATAATATTAACCGTCTATTTAGCAACAACAATGAGAAAAGTAGAAATGTCCGCTTGTCAAAATTCCATACTCTAAACCCAATGAAAGGTCATTACACGAATACTGCATTCTAAAATCTGTATTTATTTATCAGAAATTGTGTAAACTCTGAAGTATTTTAGGATCCGACAGACAGGCAGATTGATTGACACTAGCCAATTGAATGATTGACGGATATCACTGAGAAACTGCCTAAATTTAATAGAAATCAGTGAAATAGCATATTCAATATAATGGGGACAGGGATCAGCACCTCCTTACGAAACGAAATGTAACCTAATAATAACATATCAAACTGGTCACCATGTAATCGTACATTGTTTTGGGATATTATATGGAGTTAAGATAAGGCAGTAGGTTGAGTTCTAGGCCCTAAATCACACCGATGAGGAATACTGTAGGAAAAATTGATGGAGGAAAGACTTACTGCCAAAATTGACTGCTTACTATGTTTACTTCTGACAGTGGATACACCAAATAAGTATAGACATTCATTGCTAGGACAGATTTCGGCTGGGGTAAGAAGTTTTAAAAGACGTAATTAAATGAAACAGTAATATTGGTACAAATTACCTTTTTATGTCAAAGTCGTCTGAAATCTAACGTTTAGTTGAAATGTAATTTGTATATAGGCCTACAGTGGTAGTGTTGTAGGTCAATAGTAGCCTACGTGTTTTTCCCTCTTCAAATTTATTGTATAAAGATCTTATAATGTAAGGATAGCGCGCTGGCCTATTCCAGTGCGTAATGCCATGTAATTGCGCCCGCTACAAAATAAGGAGTAACGAACGCGCAGTTGACGCGCAGGTAGAAAATGGCGAATAAAAAATGATTTTATTTGATAAAATAGACGCAATTATTTAAATAGTAATAATATAATATTAATATCTATATAAAATTCAGTATCACTCATTTGGAATATAAATCCAAATAATAATTATTTTA
>JAOTQE010101974.1:0-13839 GCA_025631205.1 Nesometra sesokonis
TCATAAAAAACGATAATTTTTGTCAGGGAAAAAAAAATCAATCCACAAGGCTCCAAACATCGATGAGCGCAGGGGGATGTGACATTAGTAATTAGGCCTAATTTTTCTTGGCCCAATAAACTCAAAATAAAGTATACCGTGTTTTCTTTTTAAATAATTGCGTGATTGTGTATTTCTTAATTTCTCGTTCCTTAATAGACTTTTCCTGCCATTCTGACGCTACAAAAACCGCTTCAGTTCAACTCTTGAAATTCTTGAAGGTCGGTTACACAGCCTCTGGGGAGGGATAATCCTTTAAATTTGGTAACATTTAAAAGTCATTAACAGACACCTAAGAAACCAGGAAAGCCCATTTCCGGCCATCTAGAATTCAAAATTTTACGGGGAAGGGCCCCCGGACCCCCCATCCATTTCCTTCCTTTCCTGTTCGAACCCCCTTGCATAAAATCCTGGATCCGCCCCTGGCCATACTGAAGTTCAAGGTTTTTGTCCATCAGGGGCGGATTGCTATAAAACAGTTTTAACTTACAGATTAAAGCAGACTTTAACACATAGACTGTCTTAGCAAATTCACCCAAGTTAGACCATTGCTATGAAACAGTCTTTCCTAAGACCGTGTTGAGTATTGAATCCTGACCAAACACTCCATAGTAACAGTAAATGAGGGCGCTATTTTAGGTAATTTTTGTGCCACATCACGTTTGATTTTTTTACGAAAATGTTATACGAGTTTTAATATCATAATATGGTGTATGTTTAAACAGTTATGGTTATAAAAATTTATTAAAACAGGAAATTCAAGGTAAAATAATGCTGATGCCACATTGTAAGTGATTTAAGACCATTTATAGCCTCCTCCAAGAAGGCTTTAATATTTAAGACCGCTAACTGCTAAGACAGCGGTATGGTCTATAATTAAAGACCGTGCGTGATGTCACACTTATAGACGGTGTTAAGGTTAAGACTGTCTAAAGACCGCTTATAGCAATTCACCCCAGAAATACTTATTTTATCTGCATAATTCCATTGGATAATAATAAAACACATGAATAAGTATACAGGTATAACCATATCCATTTGTATCCACCAGCTCTCGACTTACCTATAGGGTAACAGAACAATTCTTGATAAAAAGAAAGTGATCGCAAATACTGAAAATAGAACAGTGGTTATAGATTCTTTCTTGGCATACTTTGACATCTTGGCTGACTGAAAAAATAAAAATATATTGATAATTAGTGTTAATTATCATAAGCATATCCAAGATTTTGGGAAAGACAGGGATACACAGTGATTGTTCAAACCATTAATTCTATGGTTATAAGACCCTTTACCTGCGTGATCTCAATGTATTTGTATAGCGAATTCATTTTTACTGTACCTCTGAAGGGGGACAACCCTAATCCCACCCCCTGGCTACCCGTCCACCACCCCTAAAAACATAACTGGTGTAAGTACAGAAAGTTATAATTTCCTCTTGAATGCAACATGTTTTCTATGTTTTATAGATATTTTTGCTATCCATACAGTTACTCCTTTCGAAAAGTGCACTGCGTTCTTTAACATACACAGAAGCCATATTGCACATGAGATCAATGGCTTAACATCTCATCCGAAAGACGGTGTGGCATCAACTTGTGTTTCTACTCTCCAGGTGAAAAACAAAAGTGGCGATGTATTTGGACCGGGGACCAGAATCCCCATGGTTCAGTGCATAACACTGCGACTACAAGTCTTATTATTAATATTCATTCTACATTGACATACCTCAAGGAAGACGTCAGACAAGTCGTGACACGATAGAACAAGTCCTCCTATTCTCACAAAATTACAAACCCACGAGAAGCTAATCAATGTAACTGTACAAAAATGGTGAATGATGTTGGGTAAAAAATCCTGCAATGAAAAGAAAGAATTTTGTACATTAAATTCTTTAAAATTTCACATGCTACCAAAGATAATATAGAGATTTCGATAAAATACAGTCCATAACATGTGGAACCAAATCCAGATTGCATCCAAAATGAACTGCACTTATTGTGGTACTCTTAGATACGCTTTCTTTAAACGCGCATTTCTACAGTTTGCAGAGCTTGCCCACAAAGATCTGTGGTCTAAAAATGCTGCTAATGGCTTAAAGTGTAATGTTCGATAGTTCCATTAAAAATAAGAAAATGATCATGTTGTGTTCATTCTTGTGCTATTTAAATTTTATGTTCTTTATCACAACTCTACCTTAAGTGAACTGTACCTTGGTGGTAACATGCTTCGCTACCAATCCCAAATTCTAGGTTCATTTCTGACCAAGTTGGAAATAAAATTTTACATTGTTGTAAATTATTGTTGTAAAATGACTGCATTAGACAACACTTGTGCTTTATTATTTTTGGCTTAAAAAAATGATAGATGGAAGTATTTGCATGTATTTTTGTATTTTTTCAAACATTTTGTGTCACACCCAACAGAGTTTTCTTACCAATTATAGAACAAGAACTACATATGCTTTTTACACCAAGTCTCAATATGAGGCTTAGGGAGTGGTGCTGTTAGGTTGTGGGAAAGAACCTAGCGAGGTTTGAACCGATGGTTTCGGGATTAGACGGCAAGCACCACCAGAGTTCCCAAGTTTTAAAAACAGAATTCCTGGGGATTTTCTTGCGTTCATCTGTACACCATTTGTAATGTGTACACTTCATTAAATGTGTGTAAAATATCCTTGTTTAAACATATTGCTTATTTGTCGCTGCTAAGGCATGCAATCTTCATAAAAAAAAGCATCGGTAAACTTCACATTTCCTTATTATTATCACCAATATTTTGAAAAAATAGGCAAAAAATATGGTCTAATTGTGAAAATTTTTCAACAGTTGGAAAATTTCCTGGAGAAAACTAAATTCTGGGAGAAAATTTGATAATTCCGGGAGCCTGGCAGATGATCCAAAATTCCTGGAGACTCCAGGGCAATCCTGGAGACTTGGGAGCTCTGCACCACCATGCTACAGAGCCAGTCATCACAGTAAAAATGTTATTGTGAATGTGCCAAGAAAGCAAAAGGCAAAAGGTTTAACCTGTTGTTGTAGGACACCAAATTATTTCTTTCATGACCTTTACATTTTAGAAAGCAGCTGTGAATCAGGAACTATGATTGATTTTATCATAATAATAACTTCTAAGTGAATTAACAGACTATATTCACAGGCTTTTTAATGTTTTAAAAATCTTGGCAATTCCTGGATGTTGATGATGTGTACGAATTTCATAATCATACAACTTTGAAGAAGATATGTAGAAGATATTTATTTTGTCGCATGCAACAGCAAGTTTTCTTGCAACTTACAGGATGAGATCTACACCATGCTTTCTTAACTAAGTCTCAATAATATTTGGGAGTGCTGTTAGATCACGAAAAAATAGTGTGCAGGCATGGTTCGAACCAAGAACCTTGGAATTTAAGGCAAGCATGTTAACCACCAAACTACAGTGCCACACATATACATTTTATCAAAATTTAAAAAATAATAATAACAATAACAATAACAATAATAATAATAATAATAATAATAATAATAGGTGGGTTTTGAGATTGATCTTAAAAACAGAAATAGAGGAAGATTCGGTGACTGTATTAGGTAAAGTTCCAAAGGGTGGCAGCAGAAAATGAAAAATACCTTTGGCCATAGGATTTTGTATTGGTACGAGGCACAACTAACAGGTTACAATTTGATGACCGGAGGCGAGCATGAGGAATATATTTTGACAGGAGATTACACAAGTATATTTCCTGTGATATATGCAAATAAAAGCTTTTAAAAAAATCGCGATTGAAATTCACCTTTTTAAAATTATTGATTGAATTCACTCAAAATAAAATCTTTTTGTAGTTATAGATTTGATAAAGAGGAATATCCCATTTTCATTACGATAATGATTTTTAAGGTAAATATCACTTCAATCAGTAAAAAAGATCGACGGCGACTTATGATTCACCTCGCCAGAGAAGGTTACAATACATACAGGCCTTGACACATACCCTAGACTTCGCCAAAAGGGTATTCAGCAAATGACCAGTGGGTCAACCAAAATGCTGAAAGTGTTCACATTCCAACTTTTTTAAAACTCCAATTCACAAGACATTTCTCCCCACTGGCACCAAACTCCACCTGATATGGATTAGAAAAGTACAACCTGTGACTACTATAGTCTGGTCTTAGGGTACAGTATGTTCAGACTCAACGATTAAGCGGAGTGTAACTTACGCAGCGTACAATTATTTGTGTGTGAATTAGTAGGTGATTAGCATAAGTCACTAATCCAGAGCGTAACTTGAACTTCCTGCAAACCCTGTTTAGTGTAAGCTACGGAGCTATGCCTCATACACGTGAATGGTTCTGTTCTTGTGTTACGCGTTGTCCAATCACAATGTGCAATCAGTCTGCATTGGCCAATCAATTACGGATCACTGGTCATAAAAAAACCCACTGATGGCAATTTTGAAATTTCTTGTGACTCACGCTATGCCTTGTGTACGAACACATTGGTCATTACGTCGCAGATTAGCTTACGCCTTGCTTACACTAAGCTCTACTTAAGCCATGAATCTGAACATACCCTCAGGTACAAAAGGTTATTTTCCAAATTTTTACGTGATTTTGATTCAAATCTAGTATTCTTGCTGTTATCCTTTTGAAAAAAATAACACTCTCCAACTAGGTGGGTCTACCATGTTATATTACTATGAAGATCTATCTAGCAGCACAGTAGTGTTATTGGTACCTTAATGTCATTAAGTGATTGTTGTGATGTCAGTTTTAATAAGTCTGAAAGTCTATTAATGATTGTATTTTCCTATGTACTTTTAGGGCATTGCTGACAGCATATCATTGGTAGTCTCCTTTGAGAGGGGAGCTGACCTTATGTTATTTGAGAAATTTATGGGTTCTGGTCATAATAGGATAATAACTAATGTTATGTGTGAATGGTAGTTTTTATAGGGTTAACCCTGTTACAACTACCTAGATCTACATTTCACTACCATTATCTACCATGTTAACCCTAGTTGTAAGGTGTTATTTTTTTCAAAGTGATATTTCAGGCATTTTTCAGTGCAAAACAACATAATTTCCATTAGATGGTACTTCATGTGGATTTATACCAGTATACAGTTTTGTTCCGAAAGGAACAAAAACAAAATTTTTGTTATTCTTATAATTTCCATTGTTTAGCCAATTTCAATCATATTTTGCTCTATATTATTATTTACATTTTTTTGAAATTTATCTAATCCATAATTCTTTTATACGTGAGAAGGAACAATGCATGCGTCTGTCAAATGTGCAAGAATTCTTTTCATGCATAGGAAAAAAAGACGTATGCGTTATGCGTGACATGTTAAAAATGGGTATGATTTCCACATTGTATGCAAGAGTTGACAACCATGAGTGGCGGAAGAGGGGGATGAGGGGGACGCGTCCCCCCCCCAGTGATAACTCAGGGGAGGACATTTCCCCCCTGAAATGGCACTCCAAGTTCAAAATTCAGAATTCACAATTGAAAAACAGCATGTAAATATGGTTGATATGAATATTGCAGCCCTTGAAACTCACCTTAAGGGACTAGGAAAGCCCTAATTTAGAGGCAATAAGGTTTTTTTTTGCTTTTCAAATTCTTAACAGGCTGGGGTAGCTGAGCAAAATTTAACCTTGACCTCCCCCCCCCTTATTGTTTCATACTACAGCTCAATCTCCGAAAGGTCCACTAATCAACTTCAAGTAAGAAAGTATAATGCATACTCCAAGCAATGAGATACACGCATTCGTGACAAGATTCAATGAGATACACGATGGCGTGTATTTTATTGTTTGGAGTATGCATTATACCTTCTTACAGCTCAATCTAAACTAGCAAATTTTTGACAAAAAACTTTCATATGCCCGTATATGGTCATGATGTTATAAAACCATGACCATATCTAGAAATATTATTGTCATATATGGCCATAATCAGAGTTTTTGTCAAATAAATTTGATAGTCTGAATTGAGCTATATAAATATATGAGATGTAGCTTCAAATGTTGATGGCTTCGAAAATTTGAAATTGAGTATACCAGCCTGTAATGTGTTATTTGTATCAATAAATGAAGCGGTACCAATACACGCAAGCATAATGCAGTAGGAGATGCAATGGCCAAGATTTAGCCTGAAATGTTGACAGCTTTTGCCATGGGATACAAGGCTCAGGCTTACATACACATTAAACTTTCTTCTTCCCTAAAGGTTATTTAGGTTTTAAAATTCAGTGGGATTTTCTAATAATAGCACTTTGGCAGAAATATCTTCCGAACCTACATTAATAAACATGTTTTAAAGTGTTAATACAGTAGGTTATACCTCCTGGACAAATACGCTGATGACTGGTTCACAAGTTCAGAAGCCTACAACAGCGGCCAAATGAATTTTACATTGCATTGTTAATGTGTTTTGAATTGGTAACATTATTTCAGTATACTGTATACAATAACTACTAACCGAATGGTTTGCATCCTACTAAATTATTATAATATGATTTTAGTGCATCATGCTAAACCCCAAATGCAAAACCTAACATTAAAAGAAATTATAAACAAGATGCATTTCTGAAAACTAACTTCCTCCTTCTCCCCCCCACCTTCATGGCGGTAAAATTTAATATAGCAAATGCCCAAAATTCAAACCAAGGTTAAAGGTCACATGACCCAAATGTAGGGAACCAACATGAAGGTCTTGTTATAAAAAAACACATGGCAAATATCAAAGTCCTACCTCTGACGAGTCAATGGCTAAGTTTATGCTCAATCCAGAGACTATCAAAAAAAAAAAAAATGATGATACCCATATATGGTAATGATATATCCATGTATAGTCATGGTGTGACATCATCATGACCATATATAGACATGTGAAATTTTTTTGTCAAACCAATTTGATAGTCTGGACTGAGCTTTATGATGAAGGTTAAAGTTGAACAGAAATGGACTAAGGCTATGTCGAGATTCATGGCTTAAGCGGAGCTTAGCGTAAGCAAGGCGCAAGCTAATCTGCAGCGTAACGACCAATGTGTTCGGACACAAGGTGTAGCGCAAGTCACAAGCAATTTTAAAATTGCCGCCAGTGGAATTTTCTATGATCAGTGATCCATAATTGATTGGCCAATGCAGACCGATTACAAATTTTGATTGGATAACGCGTAACACAAGGACAAAACCATTCAGGTGTACAAGGCCTAGCTCCGTAGCTTACGCTAAACTGGGGTTTGCAGGAAGCACAAGTTACGCTCCGCATTAGGGACTTACGCTAATCGCCAGCTTGTTAAGACAAAAATAATCGTACGCCGCCTACGTTACGCTCCGCTTAATCATTGAGTCTGAACATACCTTAAAACAATATTTCCCTGGCGATCTTAAATCCAGGGGAATAAAAATAATACTGGAAGAGGTGGGTTTTAAAGAGTGCTTTAAATGCCATGAACGTTGGCTGTCTGATTTTTATTGCCAATGTGTTCCATAGGGGAAACTGAAGCTAAGGAAAAAGAAGTACGTAGTTGAAGGATAAATGAAAAGAATGTTAAGTTGAAAAATCAAAAGATGCTGCCATTGCACAAGATTTTTGTAAATTTGGGTTGGTCTGGAATACGGTTTTCTTTTTTAGTACAATAGGTTTTTCTTTTACTTAAATTTCTGCAATATGAATTTGATACCTACAGAGCCCTACATGCTTTGGTAACCCTACATCAAATCAAATTTATTTTTTTCAAATAACATAACATAATTTCGTTTTTTGTGAACTACAGTAGTTTTTGTATTGTTGATAAAAATGACAATTGCAATAATCCTATTTTTTCCTTGTACTATTTGAATATTTTATAGAGTATATATTTTAAGATGTTTTATATTTTCTATGTGAAACTGGGTGAGGCGGAAAAACAAACTTCATGTCATAGTGATTTAGTTCATTTTTGTGTTTCCTGCCTCCTCATCCAATCTCTGTATATATTTTAAATGTTGTATGGTAATAAAGAATAAGAATGCAATTGTGCTATGATGTGCATTTTTGTGTAAAAGCTATTTTTTTAAAAATAATATTTAAAAAAACTAAAATATACATCTTTGAGTGGTGTCTTTCATAGAGGCTGTGGGGAGGGCAAACAAAACATTATGGCAAACTACGCATTAAGTAAGACTTAATGCTAACATTAATAAGAAATTTATAATTTACTAAATATAGTGGTGAGTAAATTTTAATAATCTCTTGTTATTTAAGGACGTCGCACTGTTCAGGTAAGCGTGTGATTACATAGCTTCGGTAACACTTTATTTAATGACGATCTGACAGATCATAATGTAGATTAAAATATTGCCCGGAATATATAAGGGTAACTTGGTGCAGGCCAATGAATAGTATATTCTACATCAAACATTTAAACTGCACTGATTGGTTGAAAGAATGCCACATGATTATATATATTTCCACTATTCCAGGATGTAGACTTCAGTTTGCGAAATATATGTATACTATTTCTCAAAGTGACATCCCTTTTATGATATCACTTTGCACTACTGTATACTATTTCGCAAAGTGAAGTCACAGGTACTAGGCCTAGACTAGGCGTTTCGATCAGTTTATTGCGACTATAAAGACCAGGAAACAGTTAAATTACATGGAAAACTCTTGAACTAGGGAACCATGTTAATTTAATTAACTCTCTATTCTAAGGTATTGTTTTGGCTAATTAACAACCCGCTGTGTCCATCCCTTTGATCCTATAGGCATGGTACCGAAAATACCGCCCTTAATATCAGTTTTTTGGTCTTAGACTTCAATCCTTTCGTTTTTATGTTGATCTATTTTTGTATTTTTAAGCAAATATACGGCAATTGAATACGACTGATTGGAGACTATGTCACACGTTTTAGATACGTTTCCAGTAAACATTTTGCGAGATTTTACTAAATTTACACAGATTTAAGTATTTTTTGAAAAGCATTGTGTTTAATTTCCTACATTGTAAGACCATATGTTATCCAAAACCACAAATGCTTGCTATTGAGGTTTTGATGTATTAATACTTAATATTTGATCTTTCAAATGATCAAGGTCCTGTGAGCGAGCCTTTGTAGCTACCAGAGATATTCGGTGTTTACTGGACCCATGTTGCATCAAAGTCGTTCATTTTTTTTGGGTAAATCACATACATGGCAAATTGTCATCTTACTCGTATTCATATTGAGTTATTTACATAACCTGGCTGCTTCAAATGAATATTATTAGTAAAATTAATACTAGGCCTAATATTCAGTAATAACATTAAAGTACAATATCAATACATTCAGAGCAGGCCATCGCCGTAAAGTAAAGGGCATACAGTAGGTTTAGCTTTGCTTAACATAGGCCTAGACCATTAGTCGAGGCCGCTATTCCTTATCTGTTGATTGTTTAATGTAATTAGGGGTACCGAGGATTGTAACCTTTGATGTTCTGTACGAGTATTTCATGTAATTTAACTGCTCCCTGATAAAGACAAATTTATCAATTGAGCCGACAGTGCAAACACTCAAAAACAAATAACATGGAATTTCTGTTTTCTAAGAATTCTGCGGAGATTATTGAATGAATTTTGAGGATGTAAGTCTCAAGGGAATGTATATTTGTATGCTATATTAAAGTAGCAAAATGGCAAACCAGATGTATAAAGAGCCCCATCTTATAGGGAATATAAAAATTATTCTACTGCAGATAATCTATTGCTATTAAGGCTACTCCAGTAATATTATTATAGTGCCATTATGTTATCATTGTTCTGACTGCAGTGACACATTTGATACACAAGGTCACATCATTACATGTAATTCTTTTTTAGCTATTGAACTAATACCATTGTAACTGAATTACTGCAGTAACTGCAGCAGGATAAGTCTGACATCGTCACTAAATTGTATCAATAAATCTCCCCCTAAAATCAAAGAGTTAAAAAATGTAAAATTATTGGTTCGCTACTTTTTCTTGTTAATTGCTTCTTCTCTATAATAAGGCAAAAAAACTGGATTCGGTTGGTTGGAGGGGCACATATGGGGGTGGGGGAGGCTTCAGCTTTTCCTGCCCTACAATTGACACTGACAAATATTTTCATTGGGAGAAGTAGAAATCTACCGGAAAATAATGGCTATAAACTGGCTATATAGGTTACTCACGATGAAAAGCAGGTCATATTAGTGCAAATAAGGTTTATTTCCTTGTCAGAATTGGACCATGGCACACTCTACCTGGTTCATGGTTTAAGCCCCACCGCCCCCTCCCACCTCACAATTCACGATTCTGTATCCGCTCATTTTTAAAAAATATTTTATAGTAGGGTGCACCTGTTATTGTGCATGTATATTAAAACTCGGTATTTTTTAAATATTTTTTTCGAGATAACTATGTATTTCTGGATAATATTATATAGTAAAACAATCGGGAAATATGAAAATTAAAATTTTCTTTTTTTTCTATAGAAGATATTTTAGATTAAAATTTCACTTATATATGAGGCACTTCTTTATAACTTGGTCAAGGATAGATGGGATTTTCCTGCTTCTTTTCTGTACTGTGTCAAGAAAAGTAACCCTTCGAAAAAAATTACACCCTCAAACAAGGCGGGTCTACCATGTTAAATTACTAGAAAGATCAACCTAGAACCACAGAAAACTACCTAGTAACTGGGTAGTATATTTGTTGATGTTATTGATACCTCACGCTCAATAAGTAAATGATTGTCATGGTGGCAGTCCTAATTAGTCTAAAGGTCTATTAATGGCTGTATATTCATATTGTAGGGTATTGTTGACCATATCCTCGGTAGACTCCCTTGAAAGGTTAATTGAGAGATTTATGCTTCTTGGTTATAATGGGATATATAGCAAGATAGGTAGCAAGGTTTCTGTATGGTAGTTATTACAGTGTTAACTTTGTTAACTACCTATATCTGCATTGTCACTACCATTATCTACCATGTTAACAGAGTTATTTTTTTCAAAGTGAAGGATGGTTGTTGGGTCATCATCAATCCAGTTATGTTACAGTATATTAATAAATTATTCTTGTTGTTGCTTGCCACCAAACTGTTAAATTCTAGGATCAAACCTTGCTGCTTCTGGTTCTCATGACTACCCAACACTACTCCCAAAAGGCCAACGACACATGGCAACGGTCACTCGTGGCGCCGCTGCATGGAAATAACTCCTGTCCACTCAAATTTTGTGCCCTGACGGCACAACACAAGATTTTTTAAAAAGTTTGATAATTAAAAGCTGCTCATGACAGCGGCGCAAACATGAGCATTCATTCACACTTTGCATTTATACACCAACAGGTCTGGGTTGCTAAGTGCAGGGAGGTATATACCTCCCTGCTAAGTGTTTGCATGCATTCATTTATTAATGCATGCCTGTGTGTAGACATTGTAAATTAAAGAATGCAATCAGTTAGCTACCTGTTGCCATATGAATCTTGTATAGTGCATTGCAAAGTGCACGGGTAAAGTTCATGATCGCCGCACACAGTGCACCGTCAGCAGGAGCAGCTGTTAAATACCAAACAACTTTAAAACTTTGTGTTTGTACTATTGCCACACAAAATTTTACTACACACATGAGCTATTGGCGTGTAGCAACGGCACGAATGACTTTGGTATGCGTCGTTGGCTCACGTGTGCAGTGGCCGTAAGCCTCAAAATGAGACTTAGTTTAGAAATCATTGATTTCATCCTGTATAAGTGGTGGGATGATGTGAGCTTGGAAATAAAACTAAATTAAATTAAAATGTCTAAGTCTAATGTTATATATCAATTTAAAATATCAAAATATCAAACAATAAAAAATATACAAACCTTTCTTTTAATATCAAACAAAACTGACATTATCAGGCACCAATGGAAAACTAACTCCATAAAATAGTAGTTATACATAAAAGGCTCCACTGGCTGAAAAGACAAAAGCAAAATAAACGAAATTTAAACAACAACTGTTTTCTGTATCAGATACAAATAAAGATTCCACAGGTTAAAAAAAGTTTGTTAATATCACATACTTTATGCTGTTAAAATGCTGTTAAAAGCAAAATAACAAAGATAAGAATATGTTTAATAAACATGATTTCTCAATTGGAACAGCCCATAAAACAAATCAAAACTAAACCTGCACCTTAAACTAAACATGATTGGCGTTTGGTTCGAAGAGTTCATCCGCCCTTTTATTTAGCTATTATTTTTCTTGCTGCGGGGTGACCATTTGCACCCACTTCAGTGGTCTCTAAAGACAAAATGGGGTTACCAGATTAGTCGCCGGTGACTCGACAAGGATGTACTTTAATGACATACACAGGACAGACTTAGCTACACTTAATTACCTTAATTAAGAGGATGAGTTTGTTGCATCATCAATATTCCCTATTTCGTGTTTGCGTGCAAACTGGTCATGGTCCGATAATCCTATTTAAACACAACTGTATTAATTAAATTTGGAACCAAGTGACCAATTTTGCGATTTTTGTCATCATTATACAATAATTGCTTAATTTGACTATAATTGTGTTGCCTCACAATATGGGCCGCAAATTTAATATTCAATTCTTAATATAATTTCGTTGTTCCGATTTTCATCTATCATCAGTTGTGTTATTATTATTACTATCAGTAGTATTATTCTCTTTTCACCATTTCTAATCATTTTGCTTCTGGTTTGCTGCGTCCTATCTTGTTGGACTGGGCCAATGTTAGATGCCATAAATGTTTGACACAATTATGTCAACCTTGATCTTATAAAGGTGTTGAGATAAGCCATCCTTGTATCAAGTTTGATGTTGAGATTGGTCAGAAGTCACTGATATTCTGAAAACTATGCATTAGCAATCTGTGTCCATGAGTTAAATTAAGTTTGGGGGTTACTATTATCGTCAGAATGTAGTTCTTCCCCCATAAAAACCTAAAGTAGACATACATATGGGCTAAAACAGGGTACCAGAGTATGGAAATGGGGAAATACCCTTTTTTTGCTCGTCAAAATAAAACTGGCAACCCCCCTGAAGTTCAAAATTACCAGTACTGATTTCCATATAATTGACCATACTTCCTAGAAACTTCTAGAATTGGTTACTGATGTCTCACCAACTTTCTTAATGGATCCTGGATATTCATTCAGATGACCTTGATGACTCTCTTTTTAACATTAAGTGTAATCTACCAAAACTAATTTTGGTATATTTTATTTTATTGATTTTCCATATTCGAAAATTTTATGGCGTATGAAAATGATGAGTAAGAAAAAAAAAACTAATGAATTTTTTATGGGGCCTTATATTTTTCAATTTTATTCTTTATTAACCAATACTGGTTTGTTTTTATAATGAATGCTTACTATATTCTATGTGTCCTTGTTTGTGGAGAGCTATCAATATGCTCATTATATGCATATATATTATAGATTTGTCATTGTTCTCTCAAGTATGATTTTAGCATCAAATTTACTGGTAACAATTATAATTTACCAGTAAAAATGTTGCTTATTGAAAGGTAATTGATATAATACAGGAATTCTCATGAAGGCCTAATAGTTATGTAGATAATAGGGGTAAAACCAAAACCAACCCAAATGCCAATCCTGACAAGTTATGTTTTTTTGGACAATTTATCAGCACAGTATACACTTTTCAATTGGAAGAAAACAGACTTACAGTCAACCTTCTCATAATTTATGAACTTCTCATTTACAAACCTTCTATTTTACAAACACTATTCTGTCAATGACGTCAGTAAAATAATGGCCACTGATG
>JAOTQE010101985.1:1950-13839 GCA_025631205.1 Nesometra sesokonis
TACGCCCGAAAGAGGCACTACATTCTGCTGTCCACATTCATGCATGTCTGTTCAAAACTGGGGATACTGGACGCTTTTATCTGTAAGAATATGTTAAAAATAAGTAATGTAATGTAGTTAAATTTTTATAGCGCCTTTATACAGTCTCAAGGTGCTGTGGACCATATGTTACACATTCATATGAATTTCTACGCCCGAAAGAGGCACTACATTCTGCTGTCCACATTCATGCATGTCTGTTCAAAACTGGGGATACTGGACGCTTTGAAAGTTGTGGTCGCAACAACAACAACAACAACAACAACATCAAAAACAACAACAAAATTAAAACACTATCTAATCTCTAAGTATTAAGAAAAATTTACTTCATTCACCATTTTTTTACGTGCTGCTACCATGAACTACTTACATGACTCAGTATTTATTATCAAGTATTATTTGATCTGTATATGTTTGTGTGTGCGTGTGTGTGAGCGTAATGAATGTGTATGTGTATATATGTATTTATGTATGTATATGTATGTATGTGTATGTATTATATATGTGTGTGTATGTGTGTATGTATGTTTATGTATATATTTATATGTTTATGTGTGTGTATGTATATGTGTGTATATATATAAGTAAAACGAAATTGGGCAATTAAGCCCATGAAAACGAAGACGACCATATAATGTTTGTATATGTATATGTGTATGTATGTATTTGTATGTATATATGTATATATACGTATATATATGTATATATATGTATATATATATATGTATGTGTGTATGTATGTATGTGTGTGTGTGTGTGTCTGTATATATTTGTGTACGTATTTGCATTTATCTTTGTATATATTTATATTTTTTATTTATTTACTTATTGAAGTACTTATTTATTTTTTTTATTTACTTGTTTTTATTAATTTTTTTTATCTTTTTATCTTTTAGGCATACCCACCTCAAGAATTATCTTTTAGGGATCATGCCTTCATCCATTTACTGTCTAATTGTACATTGTCTTATTATTCATATTGTTTTCTTTTTTTCTGGATGTAAATAAATGTTTATTGAATTGAATTGAATTGAACAGAAGTGAGGTCCTAAGATCCACTTTGCATGGACCTAAAATACTGATGGTGACTGGAAGTAACATATACTCGTACTGTCAAAATTGAATATGAAATATACAAATACAAAAATATCTTGCATTAGACACTAATATCAATCTAGTGTTCTATACTATATCTATAATCGTACCTCATCTGTCTTCAGAGCCATAAAGTAGAAATGATGCTGCTTGGCTTTGTTGTACTGTTTAACCCTCTGTTGAAATTCATGGAAATTAAGCACCTCTCCACAATACTCCATAATAAATGTACCCCTAAAAATAAGTCACATATTTTTTAATAAGTAGATCTGTAGGTAATGTCACCATTTATAAAGGTAATCATATGGGTAAACAGGGTTTGAATTAGTACTAGCCTGCTGTACAATGTCTAATTCAAAACATGCTGGGCTAGGTAAACTAACGTACCATGTTGCCCGGCCGTCTAGTAGGGTTTTAAAATAATGCTATATGGAGAGCAATGAAGTTTTGCATTACCAACTCAAACATGTTTTTAATTGTGTTTAATCATGAGTGCGCTATTTTATCGTTTTTTAACCATTTTTTTCTACCAGTTCACCTAGTGTCGGTTTTATGTTTCGTAGGACGATAACAAACCTTATGAAAATATATTGGGCTGGTAAAATATCACCTGGGCTAGTTCAAAACTGTAGCCAACTAGTACAGTTGGCTTATTGGTAACAAATGTTACAGCAAGGCCTGGTACCCCCTATTGAAATCATGTTTGCATTGCATATGGGATAATTTACATCCCAAGATGTGTAGCCCATATCTTGTATGGGATGCTTTTTTGTTTGCTGTTATCAATACTGCCCTCATCCAACATGAACCTTTTTCATGATATATTAGTAGGAAAGTAAAAAATTTCAGATTACAACTGGTTATTTTTACATGGGATAATGCTATAAATAGAATGTTTGTAGGCAAAACAGGGCTGTATAGAGGATTTGAAATTAGGGAAGCGGGAGGGATATGCATACTGGCGCGCATTATCATCTGGGTTTAAAATTTTACAGGCAAAAATGAGGTTAATTTCATAATTTCATATATATTTCCTGGTTTCCATTTGTACTCCTTGTACTTGGGGATGGTAATTATTACATTAAATACATCAGTCTACTTACTCTCTGATATCCGTCAAGGCTTTCAAACCATGACCTTTATCTTTACTATAAAAAACGCCAACTGGTGCATATTCTCGCTAAAAGAAAAAAAAAGAAACATTTTATGTTTTTAACTGTAGTTAACTTGAATACTGTATTCTTGCTATATGTATTTTTATGGTAATGCAGAAATGGTATTATTCTTGAAGAAGTCAAATATTATTCATGCAAAGAACAGAACTACTCATAAATGTTGACACAATTTTTACATAATTTATTTTTTAACTTGAGTTTTTTACATAATGTGTTCTTACATGGATCAACTTGGCTAACTAATCAAAATGCTGACTTTATATTTAGTTTAAAATTTGAACCAATTGTGGAAGATTCACCGTTTAAGTCATGCATTTTTTTTATAGTAATTGTTAGCCACATTATTTTTGCATTATTGTTTCTTTTGTTTGTTTAAACCTGTATGCTGGTAATTCTACAAATTGTTATATTTATTCCCTCAATTCTAAGACTATGCTTTAAGTGGAGCCTATGTGTGAAATATAGAGTAAAAAAGTAAAACTAGAAAAATATGCTCACATCTTGTTTGTCTGGATAAAATTGATGTTCTGTTTAACCATTTAAGAGTAAGGGACTGTAAATTTCAAAGATTTCAAAAAAATGTTGGCCACGGCCAAGAACAGATTTCCTTTATATTGGTATATATGATTTGACTATACCCCACACTAACACAGGTGGAAGGAATTTTCTGAAAAATGACATGTTGCCATGGTAACGTCAAATATTATTTTACAGTAGTTTTAGCTATTTTTTCACTTTTTTAAAGGGCAATTTTGCAATTTTGAAGGCCCTGTTGTATATTAGAAGAGAATACACTTCTCTAAATTCTATATAGGGTATGAATATATCAATACCTAAATGTTGCATTGGAAGTATAAATTTGATCCCAGGGGACCAGGTTGGGTTATACCATTTATTTGAAATAGGGATGTTTTTCAAAACCTGAAAATATACCAATTTAATTATGCTCATAACCCATATGGTAACGCTATGATTTCAACATAGGTTATATCATGGTGAGATGAGACATTTGCCTTATCAAAAATATATAATTCAACTTGGGGAAATTAATTCTGTAAATACAGTGTTGCCAGATATTTCACCAATTTTGAAAAAAAATGTCTTAAACTGTATTTTTAATGTATCCTATTATAATATTTGCAGAACTAATTATGTTCCAAAATTACATACAAGTTGTGTCAGATGTAGTACGTTTTTGAGGCAGTGTTGCCAGTTTTCACCTTACCAATCCATTTATTATTGTCTGGCTCTTCCCCATCTGCTTTTGGACGTACGAGGTGCCGAGACTAATTTGTTGTCTCAGACAAGATGGCAGAAGAACCAGGCAATATTTGATTGATAAAATGAAATTGGCAACACAGATAGATATTTGCCAATAGAGTGAAGCCGAAACATAAGAAAAAAATAATTTATTTTCATCATTGCGTGCTGTGCACTCAAAAGTAGGAGCATGCGGGAAAAAATGGAAATTTTTTCAACGTTCAAAATGGCATTAAAATATGTCTTTTAGATTGACCTAACATTTACGCTCACAAAATTTTATCCTGAAATAAAGCAAGTTAGGAAGACATGATCAATCATAAAACACGTCATGAAATTTTTTTTTGCTATCTACAATTCGAAATTTCGAAGAAAATCGGCGGCCAATTACTGAGATAGCCTCACCTAACTATAGTAATTATTTAGGAATCACGTTTTTTAATGTAGATGACGAATTGATGACGTCACAAGTTACTGGCAACCTCAATGGCCCATGATATTATATCTATAAGTCATATGCTTTCAGAATATGAAAAAAAACATTAGAGTCACCGTGCGGTTTAGTAGTTATAATTGTTCAAAAACAGGCATATTTTTAGCATAATTTTACTGTTTTTTGTCAAAAACACTCACGAGGATGCGCAAGGTTAATGCACCCGTAGGACCTTATTATTGTCCTTAAAATGACTGAAATTAATATAAATGTGTCAATACAAGGTCAGTAACTTATAATATTAGAAAAAAACCCCGTTATTTTGATCAACTTTGCGTGTAATGTGCGCAAAAATGCACTCACGCACGTAAAATTTGTGAAAAAAGTGAAATGCTCGAAATGGTCTAAAACATGCTCTAATGTAATTATAATTGATTTCGAGGGGTTTTAAAATTTAACGCACGCGTTTGTGCGCACGATGATGCTCGCGCAAGCTAATATGTAACGGATCTTAAAGACCTGAAGTTTATGCTCAGTGAATATGAGGTAGAAATGTAAATTGGTTGAGAAGATATGGTCGATCGAAAAACATGTCATAAAAAACGTAATTTTGCAAATAAATGACGTCACTCATGACTGATGTCAATGAAACGCCTCATCAATCTATTCCTCACCAAGGTCAATAATACCTAAAAATTTCATGTTGATAGCTTTTGTCAATGGTGAGAAATCCTGTACACAAAATTGGGGAGAAAAAAATAAGAATAGTGAAAAAGAATAAAGAAATGATGATTTCGTACAGAAACAATAGCTGATCCGCTATGTAGCCGATCAGCTAATTAAAGAAAATATTCCATTCAGACAAACAATAGCTAATCCGTTAGTCATGTTTACAGTAAAATTGTGGCAGCAATTTCGGAAATCAACTCCACCACAATACAGATTTTACCGGTTTACATTCGAATTTCCACCTTATTTTCTGATTTTCTAAAATTGATTTTTACAGTATACTGTAATTCACATAGTAATTTTATTGGCTAAGTTGCTTTAAATTTACAATTGTTTTTATGGTGTTTGTTACACTGTATGGACGCTATCTTATTCTCTGTTCACTAGCCATCACCTAAACTCTGAATTCCACACAACATGGCCATTGGTAGTCGATGTAGCATGTAACATTGCCGGCTAATGTATCAGCTTGAGGTGAAGCTATGGCTTGTTCATTTGCAAAATATAGTGAAGCGCCTTGTGTAGTTAACCCGAGAATCAAGAAAGAAGTTGGCACACTACCCTTGGTGTCTTGCCAGAAGGATGTTACACTTCATGTAAACTACTATAAAATTACTGGTATCCAAAATGAGGTAGATTTCATTTTGGCAAGAACTGGTAACTTTTTTGCTGACCCACGTGATCTCATCATATGCCCATTTCATCGCGACATATATGGTATTGGATGGAAACGAACTAACAGAGTATGCTCTATTCCCCAAAACCTGGCAACTCACAAGAAACCTGGAAAAGTGGACAGAGGTATATGTAAGAGCCTTTCACAGAGGATATTTACTATGTCTGGAGAACAAGTATTAGTTCCTGTAGGTGCAGGTAAGATGAAGTAGTATTTCATTCATTGATTTTCAAATAAAATTAGTTTCAATTTGATATACTACTTTTGCAACTATGTCTTTGTAGCTCAAGCGTGTTATGTTTCCAAGGTTGTTGGTTCAGGCATTAAACTATCTTCTGATAATTGTTCAAAGGCAACATATTGCGATAGATCATTAATAAATCTTGACTGCTAATGTAATGATTGTTTTAGATATATATATGTAAGCCGATTTGTAATAGTAAAGAACCCAAACTGAAAATAAAAATCAAACAATTTAAGAAATTATTAAAATTCCATCACATCATTTTCTATTATGTTTATCTTATATACAGGTATCTGTAGGACGTGCCGCAAAGGTTTTTCAACTGAAGATGTTGAGCCAATGATGTCTGATATAAACGTGGATATTGATAGCATGACTGAACAACTTAAAGCAGTAAGCCTTGTAAGTAACCTCAATTATGTTAAACTTATTTAAACCATTCCTAAATCACGTACCGGTACAGACCTAAAAGAAAAACAACAAATATGCCATGTTCATATTTTTTTGGTGTTTTTTTAATTGTTTATCAAATAATAGCTCAAGAATTGCGAAAGTACTTGTGTCTCAAAAATCGTCTTCAATATTTTAATATGAAGTTGACCTAGAGTTTTATTAATGAATTATTTTCTTCAGTCTCTGTAGATTGTTATTTTGGCAATTTTACCAAACTTATGTAATGGTAATATTTTGCAAAATTTCAGGAAGCAGCAAGCTGTGTTCCAATAAAAGATGCATCAGCCAATGAGAGCAATGGTGAAACATCAGAAGCATCTGCAGCATCAAGCAATTCACAAGATGTGGATGAGATGGAATGTCCAAACGAAATTCAAGTTCATCTCCTAAATAACTATCTGAAAGAATGTCACAAGAACCCGGTAACTCCTATGACAACATTCTGGGAAGATTCATCTGAGAGAAGTAAGCGTCGTCATTTAAATCAGGCCAGAGAAACTATTTTAACCGTACTACATACACTAGCACCCCAAAGTGTTGAGCAGCTATGGAATGCTCTTGTGTCTTCTGAGGTAAAAAATAAAGACCCGGAACTTTCCACAGGAGATAGAAAACTTGCTGAAGCTTTAGCTGAATGCTATCTTAATGCTAATGACTGGGCAACACAAAGACAAATACTGTCGATAATGGCAGACAAATTACAGTTCAATGAACTGAAACACTTTCTTCCAGAAGTTACACAATACCGTTTTAATGTAGCGCGACAGCATCAAATTCTACATGGGAGAGGGGCTTCAGTTCCTATGAGTCAACAGAAAAGAATGAGAGTGGATCCAGCACAACTTGATCACTTTCTTACATTTATAACGAGCCCACACGTAATTCAAGACATGCCGTTTGGAGAAAAGGTCACAAAACTAACATCTGGGGAAATCCTTCATACACCTAATGTCATTCGCTCAATGATATCAAGTACAATAATAAAGCAATACATTAAGTACAGCAATGAAAGCTCATTTCCTAATCTAAGTGAGAAAACCCTTCGGAGAATCCTGGATGCCTGCCCTGCATCTACAAGAACATCACTTCAAGGTCTTGATTATTTTACAGCGGATGGTAAGTTTAACATGATTTCAACAATTGTGCACTGATTATATTGTAATTTAACTAATACTAATTAATGAACATTTCCCCCATACATACATTGACACTTATTTCTGTGTGCATTTTATAGATCATCATTTGGATGGCATTGAATATCTTATTAAAACACTAAAATATTTTAAAATCCAAAATGAGTTAAACTATCCAATGGAAACGAGCTAAATTAGTTAATGAGATTTAATATAAAAGAGCTTTTATTGTAGTAAAATACAGATATTTTTTTGGTCTTAATGTATCAGAAACCTTTTACATAGTACTTCCTGAGGAGTGGTGTGGTATTTACATTACTTGGAATCTGTGTTTAAATCACATTTCGTTTCGTTTCTTAGGTGGAAAGGCGTATGATGAACTACAAGATGTTATTTCTAGACTTGTTGAAAATGGAATGAGCAACAGTTGGGGGAGGACACAAAAGGATCTATTGAGATCATCTAAACGTTATATGAAGACTGATTATAAGGTACAGGTGTCTTAGATCAACCTGCAAATAGTGAAAATGGAGGGCTTATATAATATCATTATTTTAATTAATGATAATATTGAAACGAGATGGAATGAAAATGGTAATTTGCAGTTTTCATTGAGTTAATTGTGTATTTGTTTGTTTTTTACTTCAGATAAACACAAATGATTCTTCAAGATGTGCTGATCATTGTCGTACATATGCACTGAGCGACCCAAATGAAGATGACTTCAAAGCCATATGCAATCACGATCATGATGACATTTGTAGCCAGTGCAACATTCTCCGTGAAGTTTTGCAAGAAATTGAAAGTGCATATCTTCTTTGTCAACTATCTGATGATGAATTAGCGGAAATGAAGTTCACAGTCAAACGATGTCTCGAAGATATATATCTGTGGAAAGCTCACCAGTTGAGAACTGTCAATCAAGAAAAGTGTAGAACTGATGTTTTGGACACTTTAGACATGACGTCGGTTCTAGTTACCCAAGATTGGGCTATAAGTTTTTGCCCCGCAAGTATAGAGAGAGCCAGAGTGATTGGTTTGCCAAAAGAGGAATTTCATGGCACCTGTCGGTTGTGCTAAGAAAACAAAACGACCAGTTTGAATCCATTACATTCTGTCACATTACATCAGCACAACAAGATAGTTTTACTGCAGTCATTATTATGGATCATCTAATAAAGGAAATTAAGCAGCTTATACCAAGTCTGAAAAACATCTTTTTTCGACAAGACAATGCTGGCTGCTACCACTCTGCTCATACAATATTAGGACTGAAGGCCATCTCTGGTGAAGTCAGGAGAATGGATTTCTCTGATCCCCAAGGAGGAAAGGGAAGCTGTGATAGGGCTGCAGCTACCATCAAATCACATGTAAGGCTGTATATAAATGAAGGCAATGATGTAGAAAATGCGGAACAATTGAAGAAAGGAATTGAGTCTAATGATGGGGTACGTGAAGTTTGTCCATATATAATGTCAATAATGCCTAAGGCAAAAGATAGGAATTTGAAACTAGGATATGAAAAGATCAGCCTATTAAATAACTTCCAGTTCACTGCTGGTGGAATTAAAGTATGGAGAGCATATAATATAGGCCCCGGAAGAATGATTGAATCCATAGAAGATGTAGGAGTAGGACAATATCAAATTGTTTCAAAACCGAACAATCCACCTGGCTTCACGAAAATTCAACCACGAAAGGAAACAAGAAGTGAGGAACACTTGTTTATTTGCCCTGAAGATGGGTGTATGGAATCATTCGCAAATTTGTGTGAACTCCAGCAACATGCTCAAGCAGGAAAACATACGTTTGCAATTAAGAATGAAACGCTTCTAGATAAGGCCTGCATTGATTACACCACTAAACTTCTTCAGGCAGACACAAAAGTCCCATCAGCAAAACCAACAGAGATTATGAAATCGCAACAAACAAAACTAGAGATGGGATGGACCCTAAAAACAGCAAAGAAGGCAGTGAGATTTACAAAGAAACAAACTAGCTACCTCCAAAGAATGTATCAGTTTGGGGAGGAAACAGGAAAGAAAGCAGATCCAGTAGATGTTGCAAAAGATATGAGGAAAAGCAAGGACAACAATGCACAGAAGCTTTTTACTTCAGATGAATATCTCACAACAAGACAAATTTCTAGCTACTTTTCTCGAGAGGCAGCTCGTAGGAGATCTAAAAGCGCGGCATCAGCTGGAACAGTTGAAGAATATGATGACATCTCAAGTCCTGCAGAAGAAGCAATTATACTTGAACGACTGCATGAAATTGTTGCTGATACTTTTTTGATAAAGCATCCTTTGATTTATGATGAAATTAATCTGTGTGAAATCGTAAGAAGAGGTCAGCTAACTAAAATCAAGCTTCCAAAATTAATGGCAATTTGTGAACATCTCGATATTACTACAGCTGATTCACAACGCCATAAGAAAGCAAGTTATATTGACAAAATTGAAACATATGTCAAAGAATGCTCCTGTTTCAATTAACAGATTATTGAAAATGTTTTTCTAAGACATGTGGATAATGGTAACGTTAATACTGGAGAAAATTAATATGTATTTTAAAGATTGAAACTGGCAACACTGCCTAGGTTAAACATGTTAAAGTTCCACCTGAAATAGTGTCATGTGTTGATAAGTGATATTAAGTATACAAAGAATTGTATAAACAAGGTTTTCTTTCAGAATTTTATAGACTTGAAAATTGTCAATTGTTTCAAAGCATTTGGCAACACCCAACATTTAACTGGCAAACCTAACCTTCTTGAATGGCTTATGCTTCACCCCTGTAATCATTTCCATGCATGCAATGGTCCTTCTATGATAAGTTTAACCTTTCCCCACTAAAGGAATCATAGGAATTGCACTTCAATTTCCAAAAAATAGGTTGACATATCTGGCAACCCTGCTTACAGGGAAGTAATTTCCCCAAGCTGAATTTTATATTTTTGATAATGCCAATGTCTCATCTCAATATGATGTTGTCCATGTTCTAATCAAAGCGTTACCATATGGGTTATGGGATTTACAAAACTGCTATTTTTTCATAATTTTAAAAAGATGAAAAACACCCCTTTTTGAAATAAATGGTATAACTCACCTTTATATCGAGGAGTTAATTTTATACATTCAGTCCAATATCTAATTATCCACCTATTCATAACTTATATAGAATCTGTAAAAATATTTTTTTTTCTTTGATACAAAGGGCTTTAAAATTTACAAATTTCCCTTCTAAAAAAATGCAAAAACGACTTAAACATGCCCAAAACAGTATATTGGTTGTTACCATGGCAACTGAGATTTGCCATTAAAATCCTTCTGGCTATGTTAGATTGGGACCAAGCCCAATCATATATCACAGTATCAAAGAAATCCGTTTCCTACCGTGGCCACCCCATCTTTGATATTTACAGTCCCTTACTCTTAAACACTCAAGCTTAATCAAAATATAATTTCTCGCTGTAGCTACATCAATGTACATTGCTTATACATTCAGGAGTGAGATAAAAACAGATGTGTTTTACATAATAGATGATAATTAAAATTACAGTTAACCCTTACAAAGCCAAGTCTCTGGAAAACCAAAATTTCATTATAAACCAGGCCGTTTTTTAAATGATTGTAAAAACATGAAATGAATACAAATATCTCTTCACTTGATCTAATTATAGAAAATCGAACAAAATGTGTGATCCACAGGGGGTCAGCTTGGGGAGAGACGACTATGGTACATAATAAAACAATGTAAAAAACCTAAAAAGCTCACCCTTTGGAAGCGTTTGTTGGTACAATAATCTCCACATGGACATCTTGATGAGCTGAAATTAAACAATAAAGTTTTTAAAAAACCCTACAATGCACAGAGATGTGCACAAAATTATACAATAATAAATTTTAAAAATATTTAAAAAAAACCAAAAATTAAAATTCAAAATAAAATAAAGCAATAAGAATGACAGAAAATAAGAAAAACAAGGGTCTACTTAAAAATTCCCTAAAATATTGTAGGCGTAACGGGAAATGGGATGTCACAGGGTCACACCCATGGGAGGTGAGAAAGACTGAGGATTATGGGGTGTGGGGAGAGGTAGGGTGCACTTTTACCCCTGGATCCACCACTGGACCAACATTTTTTAGGAATTAACAATACACTCACCATTCAATCATCAATAACCTATTAAGACAATCCTCATCGCAGGCTTTAAACCCTCTACGCCGGTCTTCTGATGATGTAGTACATTCACAGAGCATACGACGGGCTTCTTTACTGGCCTTTGACCTTTTCCTTTAAGGTGAAAATAAGAAAAACATTGATATACTTTTGTAAAAACAACAATGAATACAGGATTATCAATTTGCTACAATTAATTTCAATCGTCATTAAGAAAAATCAATAATAAAAAATTAATAAATAAAAAAATTCATGGCAAAGGCATTCTTGCCTGATTTTAACGAGTAAAACCAGTATAACTTCATTTTAAACCTATTGACTTCCTTTTAAACAAATTTTGACTTCATTTTAAACCAATTTTAGATGTACAATTTTCATGTTTAAATGTTTGTACAGCCCTCTCACCAGGATTTTTTTTTAAAGCGGTGCTAACTCCAAAATTTATGCAATGAAAATTTTAAGGGCGGCGC